>JAOTQJ010163502.1:0-27204 GCA_025642045.1 Solanum sejunctum | reverse complement strand
AAAGATTACTTGATAAATATATATATATATATATATATATATATATGCTATTTTCGAAAGCTAATTATTTTGAATTATTAAAATTAAAAGCGAAATGATTAATTTATAATGTGGAAGATAAAAATTAGATGTCAATAACTGCCTCTTTCTTCGGATATGATCAATGGAAAGAGATTGTAGACAAAATAACCTGACTAATCTAATTTTAGCCGACCATATCTTCTTCTTCTAAAATGATCTTGGTTTGGTCTTTGGGAATTATGGCCAGACCCTAGTTTTGGATTTCCTACATATCGCAGGGTACATGAGAATTTAGGCCACTTGTAGTTTAAACTGATTGATTTATGTACAATTTTGAAAAAAAAAATCAAAGCTTTCCCCATTTTGAATTATGGAGAAATTAGAATACTTGGGAATGAGATTTTAAGGGCAAAGGTCAGAATACAACCGAGTTTTCAAAATCGAGCCCATCTGCATATCCTTGGACTTAGGAATTAGGTTGCTTATAGTTCTACTTCATCGGTCGAAAAGGAAATCTATTATTCCCAAATGACCTCTGGTTCAGGAAAAGTGACAAACTAGTCAAATTATGAAAAAGAGGCTTGCAACTTCTTAACCATAATTGTGGCACACTTCATACTTATATTTAAGAACTTATATGGATATAATTTTCAAAACTCTTGGTATATTGTCACTTAGATTGGGAAGGATTGCTTTCGGGAGAGTTGAGATTACCTGGTGCGAAACTAAAAGCTAACAAACTCAAAAAAATAACCACATACCTTCTGACAGGGGTGTGGTTGGATTGTGGAGGGAGTCGCTTCTCAGCTCGAGCCTGAAGAGTTTGAAATTTCTCTTCAGACTATATCCCATTGGCTTCTAAGAAAAATTTCTACGTTGTGCTACATCCTATTTGATGACGTCCACACCATGTTCGACACATATTCTTCTTTCTAATATGATAGATAATGAGTCGATAATATAGCACGATGATGGTCTTCTTGGAAATGAATGATGATGTCTTTTCTGAATATACGATAAATGTGATAGCCCTTTCGGTGGTGAACATGTAATGGCCCTTTTGGCGATCATGCGAATGTAATGGTCTTCTTAGCAATGAGCATGTAATTGTCCTCTTTGCAATTATGCAAATGTAATGATCCTCTCGGCAACTTGAATATGCAATAGCCCTCTCGGTAATGAATAATGAAATGACCCTCTCGGCGACTTAAATATTAAATGGCCCTTTCAGTGGCTTGAATATGCAATAGCCCTCTCGGCAGCATGAAAAGGTAGCTTGTAAATACAATGGCCTTCTCGATAACTTGAAAATATAATATCCCTCTCGATAGTGAATGATAAATAGTCCTCTTGCCGATAAATATGCAATGGCCCTCTTGGCAATAAACATATAATGACCCTCATGGCGATGATGCAAATGTAATGGACCTCTAGACAACTTGAATATGCAATGAACCTCTCGGTAATTAATGATGAAATGGTGCTCTCGGCAGCTCGAATATGTAATAACCCTCTTGGGAATGAATAAATGGTGGCCCTCTCGGCAATGAATGATAAAATGAACCTCTTGAAAAACTTGGATATGAAATATAATGGTTACCAGGGATTTGAGTGAGGCAAAAAGCCTTGTCTTGTTCATCCCCTTTCTAAATAAGGTTTTCAAAGATTTTCCCTGCATCCACAGAAAAGTTATTAGTTTTAAAGCTAATTGATTTGTGTTGATTCTTCGGTTGTCTGCTCCTCGTCTTGTCCTTTGGTGGACCATTTCAATCTCCTACTTCTTGATAGACAAAAGCTAAATATTTATATCTTTTTGACCAAATATTTGACATGCAAAAAGGTTTCAGAAATGGTAAATTTAAAAAAGAATTTTTGAGAAAAGGTTACTGCAAATAGTCATGTCATATAAAGCTTGGATGAATGCATTCGGGGTCTGACATGGCTTTTTGATGCATCACAGTTATTTCTAAATTTCTGATCTAGCTAGGGATCTTTGAGGTTGTTTTTGGATTTCTAATGATACTTGAAAAAATTTTGAGGTCGTCCTCAAAATTTCTGTCCCAATTAAATGTCGCAATAAATCACCAACTTGTTAGAAGAACTCTGAGAATTTCTCAAAAGTTTTGTCCAATTGGAATTTCTGACATGCCTTAAATTCAGACTTGTTGGAGATGAACCTTTTTGTTGATAATTTTTAAGTCCATTTAAAAATTCCATCCCAGTTTCCTTTATGGAAATATGGCAGAGCCGTTGCGGCACCTACATATCCTATGGAGAAAAGAATTAGGTCAAACATAGTCACCGTTTTGGAGAGAAAGAGAAATAGATAAGAAAATGATTGAAGCCGACATATGCTGCCAACATATCTCATTCTTAAGAATTCAGATAAACCGTAGTCCATTTCATAAGGCAAATAACTTCAAACTAAATATGGGAACAATTACAAGTAGAATAATTCAATTACAGGGAAAGAAATAAAGAAGATTCTAAATCTTCAAACATAATATTGCTTGATAGCATCTGAATTGATTGATTTTGGCCACTCTTAACCATCTGTCTATGGCAAAATTAATACTTCTCCTAACAAATCTTTCCAAACCATGTATGGTCCTTGCCAATTTTGTTGCAAACATCCCTTTGTATTCATCTTATTGGGAAAAGATACATTTGAGAACCAATTGTCCCACCATGAACATTCGAGGTCTTACTTTCTTGTTGAAAGCATGAATTTCCTCTATTTAAATAACTGACATGTCACGACCTAAGCCTAGGGCCTAGATATGACACAGTGAATGGGGAACCCAAAGGAATCCCAAACAAGCCTCTTAACTTGTTATTACACATCAGTTTTTGCGGAAGCATATCAAAACATTAAATAGCAAGAATAGGGGCTAAGGGGCTAAGGTAAAAGCTTTCATAATATCATAATCAAGAGACAAGAGTCAAACTCATATCAGAGATACATAACGTGTCCAACAACCACCTCTACGACATAGATAAGAGCGGGGGCCAAGACAAAGCAACTGGGCTCACCCTCATAGTCAAATATAATATAAAGAAGAGAATCTTAATACATAACAAGAGAGTGTAGACTAAGGTCCCCGAAGTGGAGGACTCACCAACTAGCTTGAGCATCGAACTAACCATGTGGAGGAGGATGATTAACTTGGGCTCCGGTTCCTATATGGTGATATCATGTAGGTAAGAGTATGCGTTGGTACATTTGAATGTACTAAGTATGTAGGATACAATGCAATAAGAGATAGACATCATAATCAAAATGCATAACAGTAGGCAATAGTCATAATATAAGAATATGGCATATATGATCAATGCTTAAGTAAAACATGCTTAAGTAACTCATGCTCATATAGAATATCATATGTGTAAAAGAGAACAAGCTAGCTATTCAAGGTACAAGCCCCTTGGTGGTTGTGTGATACGAACCCCTCACATGGTTGATGTTAACCACACCTTATCACCACAGTGGCGAAGTACAAACCCCTTACATGGTAGATGAGTACAAATCCCCACCTTGGTTACCCAGGCTCTTATCCCCCCAGATCGGGTATGGTCTAATGCAACACTTTATATAGAGTATATCATATGCATAAGCGCATTTCATCATCATATAGTCATTCATATCATATCTCATACTTTGGACCTTCAACTCCTCAAGAAACCACATCCAGACATTTATCAAACACTTAGAGGGTAAGTAATCCTAGCATAAAACCATGAAATATAAAGATGAAATTATGCAGGAAAATCTACTATAAAACCATCAATCAACATCTTGCAACACCCTTCAAGCAACATATATCAACCCCCCCCCCCCAAATCTTATAATAGATCAAAGGTTTATAGCTCAAAACATAGCAAAATAATCACAATTTGTCATAGCTTTAACATAGTGTGTAGTGAATTTCATAATAAGCAAGACCCATATGTAAATTATCTTTAAATCATGCAATTTTTAAGAAAAGAAAGCTTGGGCATCATGTGTGAAAGGAACCCATGAAACAAACCCACATATCTTAGCTTAGAGATGAACTTGGTGAAGATTGGAGATGGAGACTTGAAGCTTGAAGCTTGAAGAAGAACCTTATAGGAGAACTTTAGCTTAAGATGAGGGTTTGAGACTTGAATTTGGGAGTGAAAATATGAATAAGTGTTTGAGTGAGTATTGGGGAATGTTTAGGATGATATGAGGGTGAAATAAGGCTAAGTATATGTAACGCCGTGGTTGGGAACGCTTAGGTCCAAGACCCCATTGGTGGTCTTAACCAATAGAAAGTGGGCCGATTTCATCATCCAATCACCACCCATATGGAGTCAAAACCCGTCCTAGTTTTGGGCAACCCAACAACAAAATCCATATTAATCACCTCCCACTTCCAAGTAGGAATTTCCATGTCTTGGATTAGGCCACCTGACCTCTAATGTTCGGCTTTGACTTGTTAAAATCTATGGCAACCGAAAGTAAATTTGCCAATGTCCCTTATACACATCTCTCAAGTCTCTATACATTTGGGTGGAACCGGGGTTGATAGAATAAGAAGACTTGTGGTCCTCATCAGGGATCTTCTCCCTCAAACCATCAACACAAGGCACACATAACCTACCTTGGTACCTAAGGGCCCCATCTCCCCCTTGGGAGAAAATCTCTACTTTTCCCCATTTCGCCAAGGCCTTCAATTCAAGCAAGCAGGAGACAAGATCTTGTTTTTCTATCACCTCATGAACCAATGAAGACTTAGACCCATCAACAACAAGCACACCATCATCACCAACCTCCTCCAACCTAACCCCCAATCTAGCAAACTAATGCATCTCCCTAGCCATCTCGCTACCACTATCAACATGGGCTAAGCTACCCGTAGATACCCTAGTCAAGGCATCTGCCACCACATTTGTCTTACCCGGATGATAGTGCACACTTATATCATAGTCTTTAAGAAGTTTTAACCATATCCTTTGACTCAAATTGCGATCCTTTTGAGTGAAGACATATTGGAGGCTCTTATGGTTAGTGAACACATCCACATACACCCCACACAAGAAGAGACGCCAAATCTTTAATGCAAACACAACGGTGGTTAACTCTAGATCATGGGTAGGGTAGTTTCTTTTATGTACCTTGAGTTATCTAGAAGCATAAGCTATGACGTTTACCATTTTGCATCAACAGACAACCCAAATCAACATGAGAAGCATCAGAATTCACGACAAATCCCTCAAGCCTATCTGGTAGTGACAATACAAGAGCAGACATAAGCTTGTCTTTCAATGTTTGGAAGCTTCTCTCACATTCCTCGGTCCACACAAACTTAACCTTCTTTTGAGTCAATTTTGTCATAGGGGAAGCAATGGAGGAGAACCCATTCACAAACCTTCTATAATAACCTTCTAGGCCAAAAAAACTCCTAATATCTGATGGGGTCATTAGTCTAAGCCAATTTCTAATCACATCGATTTTCTTAGGATCCACTTTTATATTATCCCCCGACACCACATGACCCAAGAATGCAACCTTCTTCAACCAAAATTTGTACTTACCATATTTAACATACAATTTATCCTCCATCAATCTTTGCAACACTACCCTCAAGTGACCCATATGCTTCTCCCTACTATGTGAATAGATCAATATATCATCAATGAAAACACAAGAAAGGAATTAAGGTAAGGTTTGAAGACCTTATTCATTAAGTCCATGAATATGGCCGGTGTGTTGGTCAACCCAAAAGATATCACAACATACTAATAATGCCGAAATCTAGTCCGAAAGGCCATATTGAATATCACACTCCCTCATCCCTACTTAATGATACTCGAATTGAAGATCAATCTTAAACAATAACCTAGCCCCTTACAATTGTTCAAACAAATCATCAATCCTTGGAAGAATATACCTATTCTTGATGGTGACCCTATGAATTACCGGTAGTCAATACACATTCTAAGTGACCCATCCTTCTTCTTTACAAACAACACTGGGGGACCCCAAGGTGATTGACTAGGCCTAATAAATCTCTTTTCCAAAAAATCTTTCAATTGTTCCTTTAACTCCTTCTACTCCACTAGGGCCATATGGTAAGGGAGAATGGAGATAGGTTGAGTATCGGGAAGGACTATGCCGAAATCTATCTCCCTTTCGGGAGGAACACTGGGAAAGGTATTTGGGAAGACATTAAGAAACTCATTTACAACTGGGACTGACTCAATGGAAGGGACTTTGGACTCCATATCTTTAACCCTCACAAGATGGTACAAACACCCCTTAGAAATCAACTTATGGGCTTTAATGCATGAAATGAATTTACCATTGACCACTACATCTTGACTTCCCTACCCAAGGACGGAGCCATTAATGAATTGAAACTTGACCCTACGGGTTCTACAATTAATAGAAGCATAGTAGGCATGCAACTAATCCATCCCAAGAATGAGATCAAAATTTACCATGTCTAATTTAAGAAGATCACAAGGCATCAACTTATGCAAAATACAAATAGGAAAACTCCTATAAACTTTTCTAGCAACAATATAAGCACCAATTGGAAGATACTTCATATGACTTATGCAACAACTCGGGGTCAACATGGAACTTTTTAGTAAGAAAAGGGGTAACAAAGGAAAGAGTGGAACCCAGATCAATCAAAGCATATACATAAAAGTCAAGTATTTTCAACATACCGATAACAACATCTGGGACCTCACCAACGTCTTGCCTCCCATGTAGTGCATAAAATTGGTTGTGCCTTAGGGCACCGCATTGAGGATCACCTCTATCCAATGGGACTGCATTTGCCCCCCAACCCTTGCCATAATATTTTGGAAATTCTATCTTCTTGTGACCAAGCTTCCCATATTCATAGCATGCATCAGAACCCTCCAAACATGGGCCTCCATGGCTCCTTCCACATTTAGGGCACACATCAATAGGAGCCACCCCACCAACACCTTGAGTCCTAAGGAAGTCATTGGAAAACCCCCTATTAGTAGAATGAGAAGACCCTTGGCTTTGATGAAATTTAGCACCCTTTTGGAATTTACCCTCCAATAGGGCCCTCTTGGCCTCATGCCCCCTTCTCTTCCTCAATTTATCCTCCTCCATTTGTTTGGCATGGGTCATTAACCGAGATAAATCCATGTCACTAATTAGCATAGTGGACTAGCATTCTTCACTTACCAAGTCAGAGACCCCCATCATGAACTTATTCATCTTAGATCTAGGATTGACCGCCTAATGAGAAGTATACTTTGAAAGTTGATTAAACTTGAGGGCATACTCCCTCGTACTCATAACACCTTGTTTTAAGTTCATAAACTCTACCAACTTTGTTTCTCTAAGATCAAGAGGAAAAATTGATTAAGGGAAGCCAATTTGAACTCCTACTAAAGCATTACATCACCAATTCCCTTTTCACCCTTCCATTGATCATACCATATTTGGCTACCTCTTTGAGTTGGTAAGCCGCCAACTCCGGCTTTTCATTCGGCCCAACACCTATGATATTCAAGATTTTATAGACCTCATCAATGAACTCTTGTGAATCTTCATCCACCTATGACCTATAGAATACCAGAGGATTCATCCTCATGAAGTTCTTACCCTAGCCCTCAGGGTAGTAGCATGAGGGGTTTGGGCCCCTTGATTGACTTGGTTGGCCACCATTTGGGCAAGCATAATGAGAGCATGCCGAAGCTCACATTGGTAGGTTGTTCCTCGAGAGTTTGGGCCCTTCTTCCTCTAGTGTTTGGCATGATCTATAATAGCAAAGAACAATTGTTAGGGGAAAAACTCACTACAACTCTATAGCACGACGTAGAACATGAAGAAGGGAAATATTTCCTGAAACGTCTCATAGCCTCCTACTCATAGTCATGAAGCGCTTCACAACCATGAATAGGACTCTAATTAACATGGTATATTGGACTCCGAGGATCTAATAATCTAGTGCTTTTATACTAAGTTTGTCATGACCCAATCCTAGGGCCTAGACATAACACGACGAATAGGGAACCCCAAGGAACCCCAAACAAACCTCTTAACTTATCATTACACATCATTGGTCATGGAAGCATATAAAAACATTAAAGAGCAACAATAGGGGCAAAGGGGCTAAGGGAAAAGCTTGCACAATATCATAGTCAAAAGACAAGAGTCAAATTTATATCATAGATACATA
Organism: Solanum sejunctum; assembly: GCA_025642045.1. NCBI lineage: Eukaryota > Viridiplantae > Streptophyta > Magnoliopsida > Solanales > Solanaceae > Solanum > Solanum sejunctum. Next base: position 18,988 of record JAOTQJ010163502.1, on the reverse strand, counting down.
ACATGTCTAACAACCACCTCTATCACATAGATATGATCAGGGGCCAAGACAAAGAAACCGGGCTCACCCTCATAGTCAAATAGAACATAAAGAAGAGTCTCTCAAATTAAGACATGTCTGCGATAATTGCACATCGAGATGCTATCGTGGATCATCTCCGAAAATTGAAATTTTAAAAATTTGAAATTGTGATTCGATTACTCTAAAATTGGGGTTAGACCCTTTTCCCCCTAATTTTGACCCCCTAAATAAGAATATGAAGTTGAATTTTGATATCGCGCATGAAATTTGAGATATATCAAATTTGAAATCCCAAGCATTCCAAGGCATATTTTAGGGCAACTTTTAGGGGTCATTTCATGACCATGGCAAATGACTGTCATCCTCTTTTCATCAATGAAGGCTAAATGTTTAATTCAATTATGAACCCAGTTTGCATCACTTAATTCAGCTTCTTGAATAACTCTCAGTGATGGTATTTCAACTTCAGCAGGTATCTTTATTTCTATTCCGTACACCAAAAAGTACGAAGTTGCTCCAATTAATGTTCTGATAATCGTGCGATAACCCAATAGAGCATAGGACAACATTTTAGGCTATCCACAGTGTCTGTCAATCATTTTTCTTGAAATCTTCTTAATATTCTTGTTGGCGGATTCTATGGCCCCATTTATTTGAGGATGATATGCTGTTGAGTTTCGATGAGTAATCTTGAATTGCTCACATATCTCTTTCATCAAATTACTATTGAGATTCGCCCATTATCGGTGATGATGGAATCTGGTATCCAAAACTAGTATATCAAATTGTTGTGCACCAAAACAAATACCATTTTTTGTCATAGTCTTGTAGTAGATTACTTCCATCCACTTGGTAAAGTAATCAATGGCGTCCAAAATAAATCTATGACCGTTAGAGGCAGCTAGCTCTATTGGCCCTATGACATCCATGCCCCAGGCTAATGGCCAAGGAGAACTTATAGCCTTAAATTCGTGAGGAGGTATATGAATCAAATCAACATGTATTTGACATTGATGGCATTTTTGCACAAACTTGCAATAGTCATGTTCCATAGTCATCCAATAATAACTAGCTTGAAGGATTTTTCTCACCAAGATGAGTCCATTCGTATTAGTACCGGAAACTCCAACATGTACCTGTTCAAGAAGTTTCATAGCTTCTGTGGTATCAACACATCTAGGGAGACCTAGATATGGAGTCCTCCTATAAGGGATTTTCCCACTGGGAAAGAAGTTGTTAGCCTTTTGACGTATAGCCTTCTTCTAATTGGAAGTAGCATTTTCAGGATAAGTTCTGGTCTCCAAATACTTCTTAATGTCAAAATACCAAGGGTTTCCTTCTGCTTTTGCCACAACATATAACAACGGGCAGGTTGCTCCTTTAAATCTATCTCCAAAGGATTAATATACATCATGTATAAATGTTGGATCATCAAAGAAATGGTGGCAAGGGCATCGACAAACTCATTTTGTAACCTTGGTGTGTGCTTGAACTCGATCTTTCGAAATCTTTTACTCAACCTCTATGCTAGTTGCACATACGATACAATCTTCAGATTCTTCACATCCTATTCTCCTTGAGACTGATAAATCAACAGATTTGAATCCCTAATAACAAATAACTCTTGAACATTCATATTTATGGCCATTCTTATACCCAGAATGCAAGATTGATACTTGGCCATGTTGTTGGTTCAACAAAATCAAAGTTTTGCAGACATCAGATAAAGTTGACCAAATTTTGATACCTAGACCACTCTAATACTGCTACCTTGGCAATTTACAACTCCATCAAAGAACATTCGCTAACCAGGGTATGCTTTGGAGACGTCTTTTGCCACAAATGATATCTCTTCATTTGAAAGTAGATTTTGAGATTTTCATAATCATCATCAACTAGAGTTTTTACATGATAGTCAGTTAGAGCCTGTCCTTTGATTGCTTTTTGAGTCATATACACAATATCGAACTCGCTCAATAACTTTTGCCACTTGGCTAACCTTTTTGTTAGCATCGTCTTCTGATAGATATACCTTAATAGATCCATATTAGAAATGAGGTATATAGTGTACGAAGACAGGTAGTGCCTTAATTTCTGAGTAGCTCAAGTCAAAGCATAACAAATCTTCTCCAAGTAAGTATCCCGAGTCTTATACAGTGAATTTCTTACTCAGATAGTAGATTTCTTGCTCATTCTTCCTAGTCTCATCATGTTGGCCTAGCACACATCCAAATGCATTATCTGAGATATACAAGTATAAAAGCAGTGGACTTCTTTCTCGTGGAGGGACCATTACCAGTGGATTAGGCAAATAGCTATTTTAATGGTGTTAAAAGTAGTTTGACATTCTTCAATCCATTCCATCAGTGCATCTTTTTCAACAACTTAAAGATAGGCTCAAAAATCAATAGAGATTGGGCTATGCACCCACTGTTGTAATTCAATCTTCCCAAGAAACTCATGACTTCCTATTGTTTTTGGAGGGGGAATCTCCTAGATTGCTTTAATGTTAGAAGGGTCAACCTTAATACCTCTACGACTGATTATGAACCCCAGTAATTTATCAGCAGGCACTGCAAAAGCATATTTGGCAGGATTCAGTTTCAAGTTATATCGATATAGACGGTCAAAGAACTTCCTCAAATGAGCAGATAATTGGAACTCTCATGGGACTTGATAATAATATCATCCACATAAACCTCGATCTCTGTCGCGATCCGAACCTGGGGTCTAGGAGTGACATGGCAAATAGGAACCCAAGAGTCCCCAAATAAGCCTCAAAGTATCCATATTCACATCATCAGTTCATAAACGCACACAAATAGTAAGCGCATAGTTCGAAGGGATAGAAAAATAAGACTCACACTATGGGGATATCATAGGGTAAGGGGTTATAATGGATTAACATAACATATAACACATAAAACCTAAGAGGTGGATAAGTATGAATCACTCTATGGGGACAATTAGGGACTTAGGATCTTCCACATTTTCACATCAAACATACATACATATCATATTGTCGTAATTTGTCCATAATATCCATACTCAATAGATAACCATAATCGTAAGCTTCAAATATAACACATGACACATAAATTAGACGAGACTCTACAAGATGTCTAACAATGCCTCTAGACATAAGATGGGACGGGGGCCAAGACATGTTCTGGACTCACCCTCAAAGTAAAAATGAAAACAGGAACAATATAAGGTAGATAGATGGTGGCTTGTCCTCAAAATATATGAATCACCACAAAAAATATCTGAAATCCAATTTAGTCGTCAAATAACGGATGAAAGTAATCTCTGGTCCATATATGGTAAGATCATGTAGGCAGAAGTATATATTAGTACGTTTGAATGTACTAAATATGTGGGGTACAATGTATAAGACTTAGCAAACTTGCATTCAATGTTATATGACAAGGCAACAATATTGGAAGAGGTATATAATCAAAGGATCATAGTATACCAATATGCCATGAAAGTCATGATGCATGAAATGCATATAATGTTCATATAAAGTGGGGATGGGACCACAACCGACATTACAAACCCATGCAAACTATTACATGAATTTGCTCGATTTGACCTCCCATCGGTTAGAGAAGGTTACTTGCCAAAGGTAATCTACACCACATTTTACGACTCGATCATTTCGTACGTGAAGGCCACCTTCCTTACAACCCGGTCATTTTGGAAGGATTTTCTTATAAAACTTATCATTTTATATCATAAATGAATAATCATCCCTTATGACCTAGTTATTTTGTAGATGACTACCATTCCTATGTTGGCACATAGTTCAAGGAAAGAGAGAAGACCCCCAATATCGATGCTAAGTCATACCTCCCACAAGAATACTTATTCACATACATGATTTCAAAAGTAAGTCATTTAATTCATGTCAATGCACATTTAGGCTCAAAACCAAAATATAACTTGTATTCATAATATTCATGCTTAGGAATAGCTCATTCTTATAACAATATGGTGCAAATACCCATGATGCTCAAAGAGCCTTAAACATAGACAAATATATGTGATTACATTCTTGTCATAACCAATATGTGAGCTTAACTCACAGAAAACATTTTCACATATACATATGCGAGCTTAACCCATCGATAATATCCTAAATCCATGCTCATGAAATGCACATGCTTGTGAATGAGATGAGAATCACATGGGTAATCTAGATTCAATCTAAAATCAATAATAATAGTATGAAATGGAAGTGAAAAAAATTAAATCCACATTTTAAATCATAATATAAATCACCCATGCATAAATCAAGCTTAAAAAAGGACATGCATATTTATAAGTTCATAACTTCATAACTTCAATGTAAATCATCATATAAGCACTTAAATCAACTTGAAATCATCAAATATGTACAACCCACACCTTAATTGAATTTCATAAACAATACAATTGAAAACCCAATTCTAAAGTAGCTAAAATTCTAAAAATTGCTAGAAAAGTTTTGGGTCTCTTTGGTTGAAAGGAACCAAAGATCAAACCCACATACCTTAAATAATGAAGGAATCCAAAGAAGAAATTTGAAGAAGAATGAGACTTCCCTTGATTCCCGAGCTAAAATACCCACTAGAGTTCTTGAGAGAGACTTGAGAGAATTTGATTCTAGAGATTAAGGGTTAGTCTTGAATGAGGGGTTAGAATTAGTGTAGGAGATGTTTACGAATGAAAAAAGAGAGTTTAAAAGTTTTAAAAAGCCTTGAGGATGGACCAAAATATCAAAAATATCTTAATAAAATGAGCCCTTGAATTTTAAATCGGAATCCTCACGGCCAACTTCACGGGTCGTGAGGCTCTTTAGGTCCGTGAAGGCTCCCATCTAACCTAGATAGATTCTTAAAAAGGCATAACTTCTTTATTCGAACTCCAAATAAGGTGAAATAGAATGTGTTGGAAAGCTAATTCAAAGAACTTTAATTTTATAGGTACGGGCCACCTAGTTCATTTTGTGCTATGACATATGTCTATTTAAAGTTGACCCTTCTATCGATACTTGTGAAAAACTTACCCAACGAAATTCCTTTGAACTTGGGTGATGCGGAGACCCATGCAAATTGAAGGCGTGTGAACTTAGCTTGAGCTTTAAGATCCCATACTTAAAATTTTTTTATGAAGTTAGCTATATAGGGTTTACATGGCCGGTGTGGTGTCACACGGTCCGTGACACGGGACGTACCCCTACACTTGGAAAAGTTTCATGATTAGTTGCGAGATGGTGATTCCATACTTAGAAACATTTCACTCTAAAAGCCATACAGACACCTTCTTGTCCCATAAAGCATCATACAAGCCATCTGAGGTCGTGTGACCTCACTTAGTCCTCAAATTGTGGGACTTCAAGCCAAGGGCACTATACGGCCATGAGATTGTCCGTGATGTGTCACTTGGATTGTGAGGGGTCCAAGTGTGGTGTTCCTTAGTTATTAATCACCACATTTTAAAACCAATCAACCATTAAGGGCGAAGGGCCACTTCACCAGACCCTATATGTTCTGTGTGACCTCACACGGGCTGTGTGGTCCTCCTTGAAATGCCACTTGGTACAAAAAATCCCAAAACATACAATTCCAAGCTCTAACATAATCATGAAATGCTCGGCTAGTTAGTGAATCACATCATGAAAAAGAGTTGTCATAGCCCTCATATAAGTAGCACCATCATTTTTAAGACCAAATGGTATTACTGGATAATGGTACACACCCCAGGGTGTGACAAAAACTACCTTTTCTGTATCTTCATCATCCATTAAAATCTGGTGATATCCTACAAAGCAATCCACCAATGACTGCATCTCGTGCTTGGCATAGTTGTCAATGAAAATGTGGATGTTTGGCAATGGAAAGTCATCTTTGGTCCTAGCTTTATTGATATCTCTGTAATCAACACTTCTAACCTTTTCGTCTTTCTTGGGCACCAAAACAATATTGACAAAACAAGTGGGATATTGGGTCACTTCCACTACCTTGGATTATATATGCTTAGTAACTTCTTCCTGATTTTCAAACTCAGATCTGGCTTGAATTTTTGAGTCTTTTACTTCACCGGGCTGAACTCTGGATTGATTGGCAATTTATGAAAGACAATATCTGTACTCAAACCTGACATATCTTCATAGGATCAAGTGAATATGTCCATGTATTCTTTGGGCAAGCTGGTAAGCTCTCCCTTATGAGCATTCGTCAAATGAAAACTGATTCTAGTTTCCTTGACACATTCTTCATCTCCTAGATGCACTGTTTTAGTCTCATCCAAATTAGGCTTATCTCGGTTCTCAAACTATCTCAATTCTTTGACAAGATGTTTAGGTACCATGGTTCTTTCATCATAGTCCTCAAGCTCACTATCATCTGCTTTATTCTGTTCACTTTGCTTTTGACATGACATGATATTGGCAGGTTTAAAATTATTTTTACTAAAATCATAAACAAACATATTTAGATAGAAAATCAAAATGATAAGATGGATAGTAAACAAACTTTAAAATAAATGAAGGCTTTCATTTGAAAAAAAATTTAAACTTTGACCATGACCATGGGCCAATCTACCTTTTTGAACAGGGAATTTTAAAGCATAATCTAACAAAAAAATAGAAATAAAAGTGGGCCTTGGGCCTCCTCTGTACCACCATCAATTTGAGAAAAAAAACTAATTAAGTCTCCCTCTCCCAAGATGAGTGGGGGATCGAAAGTGGGGTAGATATCTCACTCGACACTCGTTCATCTGGCTCTGCCTCTCAAATACCTGGCATATCAACTACATCATCATCATAAAAAATATCAATCTCCTCAAATAGATCCTAAATTCCTTTACCTAGTCATCACTGTTAATGTATTCTCACACTGTGAATGACTGGTACATATGAGATACTGGCCTGGCTAGTGCTAGATTAGTCTCCTGGTTCAGTGTTTCTCAATCATCTTCTTCTAAAGTGACATAACCCAAACTAAACTTAGACTACTTTATTAGAAATGAAATAGGCTCAGTGATACCTTGCAGGTGCTTCTGTAGTCCAAGATTTGGCCTAAACCTATTTCTTAGCATAACCTTAGCTATCCTCTCGTAAAAAGCGAGCATAGAAGGTCTGGGTGTCCAATAATCCTCGATGGCATTCACTATCTCCAATGTGTAAAAATCAGATCCTCTAGTGACATTATCAACAGTTGGTGCATACATGCTTGAATGGCTTCCCTCACTATAGATAACCGTTTCACAATTATTCCACACAAATTTCATCATCTGGTGTAGGGTACAAGGCACAGCTCTAGCCATGTGAATCCAAGGCCTTTTAACAACATATTGTAGCTAGTAGCAATTTTCATCACTTGAAATTCAATTGCGAACTAGGCAGGCCCCATATAGACTCCTAGATTCACCACTCCCAATGTATCTCTTCGACCCCTATCAAAAGCCTTCACACTAACTTGGCTTTGATAGATTTTTCCAAAATCAAAATTCAATTGGTTGAGAGTAGACAAAAGGAAGATATTTAGACTAGATCCATCATTGATTAAAACATAATTTAAAATCATATCTTGATACTTAATTGTAACATGGAATGCCTTGTTATGCATTGATCTCTCGAACGAGATTTCTTCATCACCAAAGCTGATGCTATGTCCTCGGGTAACCTGGTTTATCATAGCTACCAGATTATCACTATCTATCCTTACAGGCATATAGGTATCCTCTAATGCTCTCATCAACACCTATCTATGTCGCAGCGAACTCATTAACAATTCCCATATAGAAATTTGGGTAGGCATTTTCTCTAAATGTTTTATAATAGAGTATTTCTCAGGTTGCATTCTTCTCCAAAACTCCTCTATTTTGGCTTCACTTATTGACCTTTTATCTTGATATTTTTTGCTTGCTCCCTGAATTAACTTTTCTATATAACATTTATCAGCCTTGATTGAGCCTCGTGTATCAAAAGTTTCAATCATTATCTTCTTAGTAAGAACTCCTCTTGGTACCATAGCAACCACTTCAGGAGGTGTCAAAATCACAATCTTTCATTTCTCAGTGATACACAAAGATGCTAAACTCTTCTCGAAACTTGTAGTGTGATCCAAACTATCATCTTGGCTGAAAATGAATCTTTCTCTTTCTTAATCATACTAATAGTGTTCCCTCCATGATTAGCTGAAGGATTACTATTGACATTGGGAGAGCACAGGCTAAAGAATGACCATGTCGTGGTCAATTAAATCCTGGATCTTGTGCCTTATATTGATGCAATATTTAGTGTGTCCAACACTATTAGAATTGTATAGACAAGTCTGATCACTCTTGAAGAAGCAAGTACTCGTATAAATTTTCTTAGAGGCACAGGATAGATCAATCTTACAGCTGACAATCTTTCAAATAATTTTGTCCTACTTTCAGTAAGTGGAGTGAACTCCCTAGGGGTTTTCTTATCTGAGTTCAGACAAGGAGAGTTGTAGTTATTTTTGGGAGGTGGGGGTACTCGATAGTAATTTAGAGGGTTTTGATGAAGTGGTGTAGAAGTATAGGATCTAAGGTATGGTGGGGTATAATAATTTGGTTATGGGGATTGGTGGTTTGGGACTGGGTAACTAGTTGGAGGAGTTTGGTAAATTTGTTGGATATTAGAACGATTTGGTGATTGAGGTTTGTACTTTGGGTATTGTGGGGAATGGTAGTGAAGGAGAGGTGTTTGGTAGTTTAGGGGTGGAATTTGATACCCTTGCTGGGTATAATAGATAGGGAATGAACTTGAAGTGGGTTGAAAGTGGTTTTGAGGAGGTGTCATCTTTCTAGGGTTGCTGCTAGGGGTTTTCCTCCTATCTTGAGTACTGTAAATAGTCAATACATCCTCCTTCCTTTTCTTCAACAATCTTGAAGATTCAACTAAATTTGATATACCAGTGATCTTTCCCGCTTTGAGTCCATTTTCAATGGTTTTACCAATTTTTACTATGTCGACAAATTTTTCCCCAACGAGTAACATTATCCTCTCATAAAACTTTGTCTCCTAGGAGCGCATAAGCACCTCAACAACATTTTTTTTTAGACATAAGAGGCTGAACTCTAGCAGCCTCTTTCATCCACCTGTATACATATTTGTGATAGCTCTCTATAGACTTCTGCCTCATCCTCTCCACTGAATAATGGTCTGGAACAACTTCAACATTATAAGCGAACCTTTCCACAAAATCTTTGGCCATGGCATTCCGTCCTACCCATTGGTTTACTTCTTGGGAAGTAAACCAATCTAGGGCCTCTCTGCTTGAGCTTTGACTAAACAGTCACATCAATAATGCCTCATTTTTTCCAACACCCACAAGTTGGTCATAATAAGCTCTCAAGTGAGCCAAAGGATTTCCCATTCCTTCAAAAGTATCAAACTTTGGAATCTTAAACCCTTCCGAAAGGTCCAAATCAGGATGAATGCATAGATCTTCATAGTTAAAGCCTATAATGTCTAGCGCTTAGCGATACTATATCATGGACTTTGCTATTTCTTTCTTTATTCCTAACTTAATCATCTCCTCCTTGGCCTTCCATTCCTTCTCCTTTACCTTATAATGGTCAATCTCGGAGTAAGTGGCATAGGGAATGGAAGGGAAATAAAACCAAGGTTTAGTAAGGAATGGGATATGAAAGGGAAATTTAGGAACAAAGGTTTGAGCTGTAGGTGGGTTTATGACCTCCATATTATACGATGTCATTGGAATTTGAAAATTGAATTTTGGATAAAATTTGGACCAAGTGTAATCCCATAGAGTTCTACACAAGCCGTGTACCCTGGAACTGGCTATGTGATCCCTAGTGGTACCACACTTAGTCTTGAATTTTGGAGTTTTGGTATTTTTTGGTCAAGTCATGAGGTACGTCTAGTGACACGGGGCCGTATGTCTTGCCAATGGCCGTGGGGCTAGCCATATGGACTTTAACGTGGGAAATATTCTATATGTTGCTTAGTTCGTGGCATGAAAGATCAAATTTTGGTTAAGGTTGGTGCCATGGCCCTTTGTATAGACTATTGGAGGGCTCACTGACCTTATAGGCAATCGAATGACTCTTTTGAGATTAACTTTTTCTCCAAGTGTTAGAATACGAGCATTCACATGGATCGTGTGACTCCAAACGTCCCGCGGTGCCCTCCATATAGGAAAGCTTTGCCTAATTTTTTTAATCTAATTGTTGAAGTCAGGTTCCAACTTCCAAAATTTTACTTAAGTCAGGGGGTATAGGAAAGGGCATGGGCCGTGTTGAGGCACATGACTCGTACACCCTCCTATGGTATGGTTACAAACAACATTTCCCTCCTTGTCATTAATGACATTCTTGTAAATTTAGTTTATTCTAATGACTTTTTGGGACTTCCTATGCTATCTTAAGGTTTCCTGATAATCTAAAATCCTATTTAAATTATTCAAACTCATTCTCTCATGCTATACTCACTTAAAAACTCCTCTTAAGAACACTTTTGAGAATTCAAGCTTGGGATTTAAGACTAACTCAATTCTTCTTCAAATTCTCCTGGGATTTCGTTATTGGGTCTAGGTATGTGGGTTTGATCTTTGGTTTCTTCCAACCAAAGAGACCCAAATCTTTTCAATCAAATTTTATGATTTAAGTTCTCTTTTTATATGGTTTTCACTATTTGGATTTATCAAATTAAATTGATGTATGAGTTGTACCTATTTGATGATTTTAAGCCCTATTATGATGATTTACATTGAAGTTATGAAGTTATGAATATCCATGTCCCTGTTTAAGGCTTATTTATGCCTGAGTGACTATATTATGATTTTAAATATGGATTTAATTATGTTTTCATTTGAATTGCATATTATATTATTCATTTTAGATTGAGTCTTAATTGCCCATGCTTTGCTCGTATAATTCATGGCATTTGCATTCATGACATGGGATTATTTTGGAAATTATGAAGTGGGTTAAGCCCAATTATGTTTTATGTTTTAATTTTGATTTGATTTTGGCTATGACAAGAATGCAATCACATACATGTCCATTATTATGGCTATTTGAGCATTTTGGGTTCTTGCACCATCTTATAAATGAATGGGCTATTCCTACGCATGATCATTATAACTATGAACTGTGATTTTGACATTTGAGCCTAAATATGAATTATAATGAATAAGTATTTGTTTTTTAATACTAAGAATGCATTGGAATGATTTTAAAAATGACTTACCATCGATGGATTGGGGGCATTAGAGCTATCCTCAAAGGCTCTCTCCTGTCCTTAAACTATGTGCCTGGCATAGATTTCCTTTCCGAAATGGGTGTTGTTCTCATAAGAAAGGATTCATTCAAAGTAGGTGTTGTTCCTGTTAGGAGAAGACATGATATGATATGCTTTATGTGAAAATCCTATCCGAAATGGGTGTTACTCCCATAAGAAAGGTTGCTTCATTAGAATAAGGTGTTGCTCCCGTATGGTGAAGCATAGTGTTCCTTTGTCAAGTAGAACATCTCTTTACCGATGAGGGAATTTCATCAGGATTCTAAGTAATAGCTCACTTGATCTTACTTATGTCAGTTGATTTCACATCCCTACTATATATGAGCATCATTTGCATGTCATACAACATGAATTTCATGGTATCTTTTCATATTACATTCCTTGCTATATAACTATTTCTATATTATATGCCCTGTCATCTAACATTGAAATGTAGGTTTGGTAAGTTACATGTATTGCATTCCACATACTTAGTACATTCAAATATGCTAACACATACTCTTGCTTACATCATCTCACCATTTAGGGACTGAGGACTTGGATCATCCATCGTAAGACACTTAGCCCGAATCTCAGCTTTGATTATTGTAGTGAGTCCTATCTTCCAAGGATGATCCACCATCCTTCTACCTATGTTGTTTTTTATCTCTTATATTTACTTTGAGGGTGAGCCCAAGGTATGTCTTGGCCCCCTACCTATCTTATGTTAGAGGCGTTGTTGGACACTTTGTAAACTTCTTTACGTTATATGCTATATGTTATTTATGGAGTCTATGTTATGGCTTGGTTACCTATTGGCTATTGTTATGTATTTAGTTATGAGACTTGTGGTTTGATTATATGTTATGACAGAAAGATCCTAAGCCCCAAATTTCCCCCATAGCGTGAGTCATCTTACTCGCCCCTTAGTTATTATATGCTATGTGTTATGTGAATTCATGCTAATCCATTTCCTGAAGATGCCCCCATAGCGTGAGTCTTGCTTGCCCATCCCTTAAAAGTATGTGTAACTTTTGAATGCACTTACAAATCGCTAAGGTGCATTTTGGTACTTTGAGGCTTGTTCGGGGACCCTCGGGTTTCCATTTGCCGTATCACTCCTAGAACTAGGTCTTGGTCATGACAGAGATGGTATCACAGCCCTAGGTTTGTAGATGATCCTCTGAGTCCAACGTACCGCATTAAGTAGAGTCATATTTATGGGTGTGAAGTGCACCATACCTCTGAGTGGGAGGCTATGATGATGTTTTAGGAATTATCTCACTTCTTCATGTCTTATGTTGTGCTATGATTCATATATATTAAGCTTTCTTATCTTGACAGTATCATTGTTCCATTTTAAAAGATGCCTCATGGAAGACCTCACCTACCAAGATCGGCTCCGGCTAATGAGGGCAGGCACCATAAGGGCCTATGGATGAGCCTATCTCAAATGGTGAATTTTATATGGCCTTTGCCATGCTTCCCCAAGTGGTGACTACTTAAATTAGGCAGGCAAACCTTCCTCAAGATCCCACTATAGCTTCTATATTGAGTAATTTCACCTGGATGAATCCTCTGGAGTTCTTTGGGTTTAAGGCTGATGAGGATACTCAAGAGTTCATTGATGAGTAAGCTAAGGTGTTGAATGTTATGGGTGTCACTTCTAAGGAGAAAGCCGAACTGACTGCCTATCAATTGAAAGGTATAGCCCAGGTTTGGTACACTCAATGCTCTATAGAGAGGGTTTATGGTGATGCTATTAATTCAGAGGAGTTCAAGCTTTATTTTTTGGATTGTTCCTTCTCACTTGAGCTTAGGGAAGCCAAGATGACTGAATTTATCAACCTCAAGTAAGGAAATATGAGTGTGAGGGATTATGCCCTCAAGTTCACCAAGCTCTCCAAGTATGCTCCAACACTTGTGGCTGATTCTTATGCAAGGATGCACAAGTTCATTTCTGATATCTCTGACTCATTTGTGAAGGATTGCTGCACCACCATTCTTATTTGAGATATGGATATTTCTTGACTCATAGTGTATGCCGAACAGATTGAAAGGGAAAAACTTAAAGAGAGGAGGGTACATGATCCTAAGAGGCTGATGGTAGGTTCTCTGACTCTCGGGGTAGTGGCTTTGGTTCCTTCCAACAAGGCCAAGGTTCAAGTGCTTGGGTTGCTAATACTAGGATGCCTCCTCCTAAGGCACTGATTGGTGGTGGACAGGGATATCCTTTGTGTGGTAAGTGTGAGGAACCCCACACAGGTACTTGTTGGAGAGATTTGGGTGCTTGCTTTGGTATATGGTGATAAGAATCACAGGATTATAGATTGTCCCAAGAATCCTCAGATGGGTCAAAGTTAGGTAACTCAGGGTGAACAAGGCCAGCAAAGATCTCCACAAGGTGTTAACCTGAGGAACAACATGTTCTCTACTCTTTATGCATGTCAGGAGGCTTTAGATGTAGTGATTGGCATGTTAAAAGTTTTTGATTTTGATGCTTATGCTTTGCTTGATGAAGGTGCAAACTTATCTTTTGTGACTCCTCTGTCGGCTATTAAGTTTTGTTTTAGTGTAAAATTTTTGAGGGATCCTTTCTCGGTTTATACTCTCATGGGTAAATCTGTTGTTGCTCATACGGTCTATCATGGTTGTCCCGTTTCTGTTTTGCATAAGGTTTTCCCATGTGATCTTGTGGAACTTGAAATATATGATTCTGATGTGATTCTTGGGATGAATTGGTTGCATGCATCATATGCCTCTATAGATTGTAGAACCCGTAAGGTCATGTTTCAACCTCCTGGTAAGACAATTCTTGAATGGAAGGGCCGTGACTCCACCATTAAAGGTCGATTTATTTCCTACCTCAAGGCTCGAAAGCTGATCTCAAAGCGATGAATTTATCATATTATGAGATTCAAGGATGTGAAGTCTGAATCACCTTCTCTTGAGTCGATTCTGATGGTGAATGAGTTTCTGGATGTGTTCCCCAAAGACTTGCCAAGTGTTCCTCCTCAAAAGAAAGTAGACAGTGGTACAGATCTTCTTCTAGATACTCAATCTATCTCTATTTCTCCCTATCATATGGCGTCAGCTGAGCTGAAAGAGTTGAAGGATTAGTTGAAAGATTTGTTAGAGAAGGGTTTCATTAGGCCAAGCATATATCCATGGGGTGCTTTGGCGTTATTTATAAGGAAGAAAGATGGATCTCTTTAGATGTGTATCAATTATAGGCAATTGAATAAGGTGACCATTAAGAATAAGTATGCATTGCCTAGGATCGATGACTTGTTTGACCAACTTTAAGGGGCTACTCATTTTTTGAAGATCAACCTCTGTTCTGGGTATCATCCAGTGAAGGTTAGAGAGTGTGATATTCCCAAGATTGCTTTTTGAACAAGGTATGGGCACTTATAGTTTATGGTGATGTTGTTTGTCCTAACTAATGCACCGTCCATGTTTATGCATCTTATGCATCAGGTGTTCAAGCCATTCCTTAATAGCTTTGTGGTTGTCTTCATCGATGATATTCGCATTTATTCCCGAAGTGAGAGGAAATATATGGATCATTTAAGGTTGGTTTTGCAAACCTTGAGGGAGATGAAACTTTATGACAAGTTTAGCAAATGTGAGTTTTGGTTGGGTTAAGTTGCTTTTCTAGGTCATGTGGTGTCCGGTGATGGTATAATGGTAGATCCAAAGATGATCGAGGCCGTAAAGTATTGGCCTAGACCATTGACTCGTTCGGACATCCAAAGTTTTCTTAGGTTGGCTGGCTATTACAGGAGGTTCATTAAAGGGTTCTCATCTATTCTATCTTCGTTGACTAAGTTAACACAAAAGAAGGTTTGGCTTGTGTAGTCGGATGAATGTGAAAAGAGCTTCCAAACTTTGAAGGATCGGCTTACATCGACTCCTATTTTGACTCTATCAAATAGTTTGGATGGGTTTGTGGTATATTGTGATGCTTCTTAGATTAGCTTGGGTTGTGTATTATGCAACATGGTAAGATGATAGCTTATGCATCAAGGTAATTGAAGGTGCATGAATGTAATTACTCGACTCATGACCTTGCGTTGGCAGCAGTGGTATTTTCTTTGATAATTTGGAGGCACTATTTATACAGGGTGCATGTTGATATTTCCACCGATCATAAGAGCTTGCAATATGTGTGTACTCAAAGGGATCTTAACTTGATGCAAAAGAGATGGTTGGAACTTCTAAAGAACTATGACATAAGTGTTCAATATCATCCTAAAAGGCGAATGGATGCTCTTAGTAGGCTTTCCATGGGAAGTGTGGCTCATGTTAAGGAGGAGAAGAAGGAGTTGACAAGGGATGTTCACTTCTTGGCTAGGTTAGGTGTAAGGTTGGCTGACTCCAATGATGATCGTATACTTGTTCAAAATAGGGGAATCCTCGGTGGTTATTGATTTGAAAGCTGAGCAAGATCTAGATCCTTCTTTGGTTAAATTGAACAAATTGGTTTCCGAAAAAAATATAGAGGTTTTCTCCCAAGGGGGAGATGGTGTACTTTGGTATCAAGATCGATTATGTGTTTCGGATGTGGATGATCTTAGGAAGGATATCATGAGTAAAGCCTATAATTCTCATTATTCTATTCACCCATGATCTAATAAGATGTATCAGGATTTAAAAAAGGTGTATTGGTGGCATGGTATGAAAAAGGACATAGCCAAGTTTGTATTTGAATGCCCAAATTGTCAACAAGTGAAAGTTGAACACCAAAGGTTTGGTGGGTTGGCTCAAGACAATGAGATCCTTACTTGGAAGTAGGAGGATGTGAATATGGATTTTGTGGTGGGTTTGCCTTGGACCTGAAGGTAATTTGACTCCATTTGGGTCGATGACCAAGTCAACTCATTTTCTACCGATTAAGACTATTTTTGGTGCCAAATATTATGCAAAGTTCTATATCAGAGAATTGGTAATGTTGCATGGTGTGCCTAGGTCTATCATATCGGATCAGGGTACCTAATTCACTTCTCACTTTTGTAGATTGTTTCAAAAGGCACTTGGTACTAAAGTTACGTTGAGCACTACTTTTCATCCTTGACTAATAGGAAAGCCGATAGGACAATCAAACCTTGGAGGATCTATTCAGGGCTTGTGTGTTGGAGTTTAGGGGTGATTGGGATGACCATCTCCCATTCATTGAGTTTGGTTATAATAATATCTCCCATGCTAGCATTGGTATTGCACTATTTGAGGCTTTGTATGGTAGGAGGTATAGGTCTCTGATAAGGTGGCTTGAGTTAGGAGAAGAAGCTTTGATTGGCCCAGACTTGGTGATGAAGGCTATGGAGAAAGTGAAGTTGATTAGGAGAGCTTAAAGATAGCCCAAAGCACCAAAAGTCCTATTCAGATGTTAGGAAGAGGGACCTTGAATTCCACGTTGGAGATTGGGTCTTTGTGAAAGTCTCACCTATGAAGGGAATGATGCATTTTGGAAAAAAGGGCAAGCTAAGTCCCCGGTATGTAGGCCCTTATGATGTTATTGAGCGGATTGGAAATGTGGCCTATCGGGTGGAGTTACCCCCGAATTTGAGTTCTATCCACCTGGTCTTCTATGTGTCTATGTTGAGAAAGATGGTTGGTGATCCTAGCACTATAATGCCTTTGGAAGGTATTGAGGTAGAGGAGAACTTGTCTTATGAGGAGGTTCCGGTGGAGAATTTGGATAGACAAGTGAAATGACTTTATTACAAGGATGTAGCTTTGGTAAAGGTGCTTTGGTGGAACCAACATGTGGAGAGTGCTATATGGGCGGCGGAGTTGGACATGATGAAGTGATATTCCCATCTTTTCCAATTTACTCAATCCTAAGTATTAGGTTCTTCCTTTTCTAAGCGGTCCTAATCCTTTCAATCTTGAGTCTTATGGCATGACATGCTTACATGTGCATTAAAATGATTTTTATGATGGTTTGAATTATTTTATTACGTTTTGGCATGAGTTTTAATGACTTTATAATTTTCAAATGATGCACTATGCATGGTAGCTTGTGTTTGGAAGTTTCATATTCTAATTCAAGCCTTGTTCTTGCACATTCGGGTATGAATGTTCCCAAGGGGGAGATGATGTAATGATCCGGATATCGTACGACATCATTAAAACTTGAAAATTTCATTTTGGACAAAATATGGACCAAATATCATCCCAAGGAGAGATACACGAGCTGTGTGCCTTGGCATTGGCCGTGTAACCCCCAGTGGTACCACACTTGGTGTTGAATTTTGGAGTTTTGGGATTTTATGGCAAAGTCATAGGGTACGGCCAAAGACACGGGCCGTGTGGCCTGCCACTGGTCATGGGGCTGGCGTATGGCCTTCAAGGTGGAAAAGGCTTTACGTGATGCTTAGCTCGTGGCATGAAAGATCAACTTTTAGCTATGTTTTATGCCATGACCCTTTGTACAGAACGTGGGAGGGATCACTGACCGTATAGGCAACCGTATAGCTCCCTTGTGATCAACCTTTTCTCCAAATGTTGGATTACGGATATTCACATGGACTGTGTGACTCCACACGGCTCGTGGTGCCCTCCGTAAAGGTAAAATTTGCCTAATTTTTTTTCTAAGTGTTGAAGTCAAGTTCTAACTTCCAAAATTTTGTTTAAGTGAGGGGGTACGAGCAAAGGCATGGGCCGTGGTGCGCCACATAACCTGTACGCCCTCCCATGGTATGGTTATGGACAATTTTTCCTTTCATCCCATTAATGGAGTTTACATAAATTTAATTTATTTTAATGAATTTTTGGGACTTCCTATGCTATCTTAAGTTTCCTAATAACCTAAAACCCTATTCAAATTATTCAAACACATTCTCTCGTTCTCCACTCACTCAAAAACTCCTCTCAAGAACACTTGTGGGAATTCAATCTTGGGATTCAAGACTAACTCAATTCTTCTTCAAATTCTCTTGGGATTTCTTCATTGGGTCTTGGTATGTGGGTTTGATCTTTTGTTCCTTACAACCAAAGAGACCCAAATCTTTTCAATCAAATTTTATGATTTAAGCTCTCTTTGAATAAGGGTTTTCACTATTTGGATTTGTTAAATTAAATTGATGTATGGTTTGTACATATTTGATGATTTTAAGTTACTTTAAGCCTTATTATGATGATTTACATTGAAGTTATGAGGTTATGAATATGCATGTCCCTTTTTAAGGCTTGTTTACGTATGGGTGATTATATTATTATTTTAAATGTGGATTTAATTATGTTTTCATTTGAATTTCATATTATATTGTTGATTTTAGATTGAATCTTATTTACCCATTGTCTCACATCATTTATGACATTTGCATTCATGACTTGAGATTATTTTGGAAATTATGAAGAGGGTTAAGTCCAATTATGTTTTATGATAGGATTTTGATAGGATATTGGTTATGACAAGAATGTGATCACATACATGTCTATGATTATGGCTCTTTGAGCATTTTGGGTTCTTGCACCATCTTGTATATGAATGAGCTATTCCTATGCATGAGTATTATGTTTACGAACTATGATTTTGGCATTTGAGCCTAAGTATGAATTATTATGAATAAGTATTTAGTTTTTAAGACTAAGAATGCATTGGAATGGTTTTGGAAATGGCTATTCTCTCTCTCTCTCTCTCTCTCTCTCTCTCTCTCTCTCTATCTATCTATCTATCTATCTATCTATCTATCTATCTAT
>JAOTQJ010163492.1:0-27204 GCA_025642045.1 Solanum sejunctum | reverse complement strand
CATAGGTCCCAATACTTTATTAAATCGAACCAATTAAGGACGCTCGGGGTTTAAATTACGTTGCGGGTCCTAACATAATTATTTTTTTATAATATGATTTTGATAAGATATTGGTTATGACAAGAATGGGATCACATATATGTCTATTGATTATGGCTCTTTCAGAATTTTGGGTGCTTGCACCATTTTGCATATGAATAGGCTATTCCTATGAATGAGTAATATGACTATGAACTATGATTTGGCATTTAAGCCTAAGTCTGAACTGTTATGATTGGTGTTTGGCTTTTAATCCTAAAAATGCTTTGAAAAGGTTTTGAAAAGGTTTGTTGTCACTTTTGAAAGAATATATCTATAATTGTTTATGTATTCTTGTGGGATGACGTAGCACAAATGGATTGATGGTTCTCTCTCTTTCCTCGAACTATGTGCCTAACATAGGTCCTTCTGAAATAGGAGTACCCGTAAGGAAGGTTGCTTCATACGAAATGGGAGGCCATAAGGTGAACCATAATATGATATGTTTATGTTATGAAAATTCTATTCGAAATGGGAGGCCCGTAAGGAAGGTTACTTAATATGAAATAGGAGGCCCGTAAGGTGAAGTATGGATTACCTTTGACAAGTAGACCACCTCTTTACCAATGAGAGGCGGTCATTGGGATTCCAAGTAATAGCTCGCTTTGTCTTACTTATGTCGGTTTAGGTCACATCCCCACTATATATATGAGCATTATTTGCATTTCAAGCATCATGAATTTATTAGCATCTTTTTATATTCACATTCCTTGCTATATATCTCTTTCTATATTATGTACTATTGCCATATAACATTGTATGCAATTTTTGGTAAGTTACATGCATTGCACCCTACATACTTAGTACATTCAAATGTACTAACGCGTACTTTAGCCTACATGACCTTACCATGTAGGAACTAAAGATTACTTTCATCCATCGTTGACGCTAGATCAGAATTGAGATATTTGTTATGGTGAGTCTTATCTTCCAAGTACAAATCATCATTCCTCAACCTATATTGCTTCCATTTATGTCATTTACTTTGAGAGTGAGCATAACACATGTCTTGTCCCCCATCCTATCTTATACCTAGAGGCATTGTTGAATATCTTGTAGACTCTCGTTGGTCTATATGCTATGTGTTGTATTTAAACCTGATGATCATGGTTATCTATTGGTTATGGCTATTATGATTTGATACTGGGAATTATGCTATGTATATGTAAGTTTGATATGGAAATATGAAAGATCCTAAGTCTCGAATTGCCCCCAAAGAGTGAGTCATACTTACCTGCCCTTTAGTCTTTATGTACTATGTGCTATGTGAATTCATGTTAATCCATTTCTCTATCATATCCCTAAAGCATGAGTCCTATCCTTTCGTCCCTTAAAACTATGTGTTTAATATTTGAATATGCATCCGAATCGATGATGTGAATTTTAGGTACTATGAGGCTTATTTATGGACTCTCAGGTTCCCATTCACCATGTCACTCCTAGACACTAGGTCCGAGTCATGACAATTGTTGTATTAGAGAACTAGGTTTAGAAATTATCCTTGGAGCTCAACATGTTGCTTCAAGTAGAGTCTTATTCATAGGTGTGAATCACGCCGCATCTATGGGTAAGAGGCTACAAGGCATTTTAGGAAATGTTTCACTTTTCATGATACATATTGTGCCCTAGTATGTATCTTAAGGTCTCCTATCTCCACCTCTATCTACCAAATAGAGAGAGTTACTTTGGGCTTGTAGTGGAATCCAGGGAAGGTAGATATTATAGTTGATCTGATAGTTGAGGCCAAAAAGGAATGATGAAGGATGTGCATAGATTAACAAGCTTGCTCCTTCGAGTATTTGGGTTGGCTGGTTATTACATAAGGTTTGTTGAAGGGTTCTCATTTATTGCATCTATAATGACCATGTTGGTTCAAAATAAGGCCAAGTTTGTATAGTCAAATAAGTGTGAGAAGGTTTTCAGACTTTGAAAGATCGACTCACATTGGCTCCTATTTTGACTTTACAAAAGGGCTTAGATGGGTTAGTGGTGTATTGTGATGCTGCTCGGTTTGGATTGTGTACGTATGCAACATTGTAAGGTGATATATTATGCATCAAGGTAATTGAAGGTGCATGAGTGTAATCACCCAACTTATGATCTTGGGCTAGCGGCAATGGTGTTATCCTTGGACATTTGGAAACACTATTTCATGATGGGTACATTTTGATGTTTCCACCTATCACAAGAGTTTGTAAAATGTGTTCACTTAAAGGAACCTTAACTTGAGGCAAAGGAGAAGGTTGTAACTCCTAAAGGGCTATGACATATGAATGTATAACACCATCCTGACAAGGCAACTACTATAGTTGATGCTCTTGGTAGGCTATGTAGGAGAATTATAGATCTTGTTGATGAAGGGAAGAAAGAGTGGGCAAATGATGTTCACTGTTTGATTAGATTGGATGTTAGGTTGGCCGACTCTAATGATTGTGGTATTCATATTTAGAACGGGGCCGAATTTTCTTTTGTTGTTGATGTTGAGGCTAAGTAATATATAGACCCATCATTTGTTGTGTTGAAGAGGTTGGTTGCTGAAAAGAAAATAAGGGTTTTCTCCCAAGGGAGAGATGGTGTGCCTCCACATAATGATCGGTTATGCATCTTGGACATGGATGATTTTAGGAGGGTGATCATGAGTAAAGCCAGTAACTCTCATTATTTTGTTCACCTGGGATCTACCAAAATGTATCGTTACTTGAGGGGAGTGTATTGGTGGCATGGTATGAAGAAAGACAATGCCAAGTTATGTAATTTAAAGATTGGTTGACCAAATGGTATGCCTACTTTTAATATGTTGGATTGTGGTACCCAACTTACATCTCACTTTTGAAAATCACCCCAAAAAGGGGCTTGGTACTAAGGTGAAGCTAAGTGTTGCTTTTCATCCTTGATCCCTTGGGCAAGATAAGAGGACAATTCAAACTTAAGAGAACATGACGAGGTCTTATATGTTAGAATTCAAGGTTAATTGGGATGAGCGTCTACCACTTATTGAGTTTGCTTACAATAACAGCTTTCATGATAGCATTCGTATGGAACCATTTGGAGTTTTGTTTGGTAGAAGGTGTAGGTCTTTGGTGGGATGGTTTAAGTTAGATAAGATGACTTCTATACGCCCGGATTTACAGTTGGAGGCTATGGAAGGAGTGGAATTGGTTAGGGAAAGGTAGAATATGGTTCAAAGTCACCAAAGGTTTTAATTGGATGTTGGAAAGAGGGATTATGAGTCTTGTATTGGTTATTAGGCGAGTATAAAGGTATTACCTATGAAGGGTGTGATGTATTTTGGAAAGTAGAGGCAAGTTAAGTTTGCTGGTATGTAGGCCCTTATGAGATTCTTGAGCAGTTTTGAAATATCGCCTATAGATTGGATTTGCCTTTAGATTTGAGTTCTATTCACTCGATTTTCTATATGCCTAAGTTGAAGAAGTTGTTTGGTGATACTAGTGCTATTGTGCCTTTGGGAAGTGTTGAAGTTGAGGGGAGCTTGTCTTACGAGGAAGTTCCAATTGAGGTCTTGGATGGACAAGTGGAGAGGCTTTGCAACAAAGATCAACATATTGAAAGTGCTACGTGGGGAGTGGAATCAAGTAGCATGCAGCGATACCTTTATCCTTTCCAATCTACTCAAGCCCATGGTATTAGGTTCTTCTTATACTCAATGGTCCTGATTCTTTCACTCTTGAGTCTCATGATATGACATGTATACATGTGCACAAAAATGATTTATTTTATGACATTTTAAAAGATTTAAATACGTTTTGATATGAGTTTTAATGACTTTATGATTTTCAAATGATAAGTTATGTATTGTATCTTGTGTTTGAAAGTTTCATGTTCTAAGTCAAGCATTTTAAGCCTTGTCCCACCACATTCGAGGATGAATGACCCCAAGGGGGAGATGATGTAAGGACCCAGACTTTTGTATCACTTCATTGGAGCTTGAGAATTTAGTTTTGGACAAAACTTGGACCAAGTGTCATCTCAATGGAGATGACACGGCCAGTGTGAGGTCACACGAGCCGTGTGGCCTCTAGTGGCATAACCCTTAGCCTTAATTTTGGGTGTGTAGCCTTAGAGTAGAGTTTCGGGCCAAGGCATATCACACTTCAACCCCACACGGGTCGTGTGACACTTCACAGACTGTGTGGAGAGCCGTGTAATGTCCTTGAGCTTGATACCAATGTGTGAAGCAAAGTAGTGAGACATGACCATCTTTACGGGCCGTGTGAAGGCTCATGGACTGTGTGCCCATTCGTATATCTCCAGAATGAAGAATTTTTCTAAGTATGGACCACGTCTCATAACCTCAGCGTGAAGATTTTTTTCAAAGTATAGGGGTATGGCCCGTATCACGAACTATGTGACATCACACATGCCGTGTAGCCCCTAGTGTAGTTAACTTCGTGTATTCCCCTGTATAACTTCATGTAGCTCGGTACATGTCTTGGCCCCCATCCTATCTTATACTAGAGGCATTGTTGGACATCTTGTAGACTTTTGTTTTGATCTATATGCTTTGTGTTGTATTTAAACTTGATGATCATGGTTATCTATTGGTTGTGACTATTATGGTTTAATTATGGGAATTATGCTATGTATATGTATGGTTGATGTGGGAATATGGAAGATCCTAAGTCCCCAATTACCCCCATAGAGTAAGTCATACTTACTCGCCCCTTAGTCTTTATATGCTATGTGCAATGTGAATTCATGTTAATCCCTTTTCCTATGATATCCCCATAGCGTGAGTCCTAATTTCCCATCCTTTAGAACTATGTGTTTACTATTTGAACACGCTTCTAAACTGATGGTGTGGATTTTGCGTGCTTTGAGGCTTGTTTGGGGACTCTCAGGTTCTCATTCGCCATGTCACTCCTAAACTCTAGGTCCGGCTCATGACAGTTATCATTGAGTATTCTTCCGTTGTTGAGTAAGATATGAAGACGAGGCCAAGTGGTTCATTCAAGGACTAGCAATAGTCTTTGAGTGCTGGCCACGCCTAGGGTACCCTCCTGGGGCATGAGAAAGGCTTTCAAGTTAAATTACAAAAATGTACAGATCTGTTGATTTTAGATTATTTTTTAGTTATCCAAATGAAATGTTTTTTAGAATAATCATTTTAATTTTGATAAATTCTTAATGTTGAAAAAGTGGGAAAACAATTTTTTTGATGAATACTAAAGAAAAAAAGTTCTTTTCCAATTTTGCTTCCTAAAAAATGGAAAAAAATCATGCAGTAGTTTTCTGCAGAGGAAACAATTAAAAAGATATGCTAACTTTCAAGCATGCTACAATAATAATAGTAATAACTTGCTAAAAAGAAAATAAAAAAGACATGTTATAAAGAGAGAATTAGACTTGGTTGTGTAGTTAAGAGGGGCAGTAAAGCATATGGTCTAAAATACAAGGAGACTATTAAATTTTATGATTTTGAGTTTAAGATATCTTTAGTTTCTTAAACCTTATGATATAAAATTTGTGAGGTACAAAGTAGGAATTGTTAGACTTATTAAGTATAGAAAGAAATACTCTCTTTGAGAAAGATCAAAAAAAGAAAGCATGACACATAAATTGAAAGAAAATGTAAAAGTTTTGTTAGGATCAAGGGTTTACCATTATGTCAAAAGTTATAGCTAATAGCAAAGACATAGCTTTATTTCATAAATAAGTCCACCAAGTAGTTATCATATTCGATCATGACTCAGACCTGAACCACACCATCTCCTAGTGAGTCTTGTCATCGGCAGGAACTTGGCACAACCTAACAAGTTCTAACAGATTTATTTTGTTGGGAAAAAATACTAGAGAGAGAGAGAGAGTCATTCTTGATGACATATTACATTTAGCATTCAACAGGTAAAATGAAGTTGTTAGTAACTGAAGATAGAAACATTTATTTTCTGAAAAATCATTTTGTGTTTCCTTGTTTTGCTTTGCAGAATTCAAAAATGGAGATTGGCATAGCAGTTGGTGGGGCTTTCTCTCTTTATCTTTGAATGTTTTGTTTGATAGGCTTGCTCCTAAGTGTGATCTGCTCAACATGTTTCAGAAGCGTAAGAATGATGATCGGCTCTTAAAGAAGCTGAGAATGACTTTGATTGGTCTTCAAATTGTACTAAGTGATGCAGAGAATAAGCAGGAATCAAATCAATGTATGATATAGTGGCTTAATAGGCTTTGAGATGCTGACTACTCTGCTTGAAGAAGTCAATTACAAAGCTTTGAGGCTTAAGGTAGAAAGTCAGCATCAAAATCTTGCAGATACAAGCAAACAACAAGTGACCTCAACCTGCGCTTGAGTGATGATTATTTTCTCAACATAAAGGTAAAGTTGGAAGAAACCACTAAAACATTGGACGTGTTGGAAAAGCAAATTGGTCGCCTTGGCTTAAAGAAACATTTTGTATCAACTAAACAAGGAACTAGAACATCTTCATTTTCTTTGGTTGAAGAATCTGATTTTTTTGGTAGGCAGAATTAAATTAAGGAATTAATTGAGTGTTTATGGTCGAAGGATGCAAATGGAAAAAATTTGGTTGTGGTTCCTATTCTTGGAATGGGCAGTAGGGATAAGACAACACTTACTAAAATAGTTTACAATAATGGGAAGGTGAAGGACCATTTTGATTTGAAAGCTTGGTATTGTCTTTCTAAGGCATATGATGCTTCGAGAATAACAAAAGGGCTGCTTCAAGGAATTGGATCATTTGACCCAAAGGATGACAATAATCTTAACCAGCTACAGTCAAATTGAAGGAAGGCCAAAAGGGAAAGAAACTTCTTGATGTATGGAATGATAACTATAGTGAGTGGGATGACCTCAAAAATTTGTTTGTACAAAGAGATATGGGAAGTAAGATCATTGTAACTACACGTCAGGAGAGTGTTGCCAAGATGATGTGTGCTGAGATGATGGGTCATTGGGCAATCACTGTAGGTACTTTGTCTAGTGTCGACTCTTGGTCTTTATTCAAATGGCATTCACTAGAAAATAAGGATACTAAGGAACATCAAGAAATTGAAGAACTTTGAGAACAAATTACAGACAAATTCAAAAGGTTGCCTTTAGCTCTAAAGGCATTTGCTAGTGTATTATGCTGTAAATTAGAGGTGGAGAAGTGGAGAAACATTTTAAGAAGTGAAATATCGGAGTTACGAGACAATGACATATTACCAGCGTTGATGTTGAGCTACAATGATCTTCCTCCTAATTTGAAGTGATGTTTTGCTTTTTATACAATCTATCCCAAAGATTATCAAATTCTACAAAGACCAGGTTATTCACCTATGGATTGCTAATGGTCTTGTACAACAGTTTCGTTTAGGTAACGAATACTTTCATGAGTTGAGATCAAGATCATTGTTCGAAAGGGTCCCTGAGTTTGAACTAAAATCGGAGGAATTCTTAATGCATGAACTTGTCAATGATTTGGCCCAAATTGTATCTTCAAAACTTTGTATAAGGTTGGAAGAGAGCCAAGGATCTCATATGTTAGAATAGGGTTGGCACTTATCATATAGTGGGATATCATGGTGACTTTGAGAAATTAACACCCCTCGACAAATTAAAGCAATTGAGGACATTGCTTCCAATTACTCATTATTCATGCTCGCTAAGCAAGAGGGTGCAACATAACATGCTGCCAAGACTAAGATCCTTAAGGGCATTATCATTGTCTTGGTACAATATTAACGAGTTGTCGGATGACTTATTTATCAAATTAAAGCCCTTGAGATTTTTGGACATTCTTGGGACATGGATAGAAAAGTTGCCTGATTCCATTTATGTATTGTATAACGTAGAGACACTTCGCCTGTCATCTTGTCCTTATCTTGAGGAGCTATCACTGTAGATGGATAAGTTGATTAACTTGCGTCATCTTGACATAAGAAACACTCATAGCTTGAAGATGTCGCTACATCTAAGCAAGTTGAAAATCCTCCAAATGTTAGTGGGATCCAAGTTTCTTGTAGGTGGTTCAAGAATGGAAGATTTAGGTGACATACAGACCTTGTATAGATCTTTATCAGTTTTAGAGTTGCAAAATGTGGTTGATAGAAGGGAAGTTATGAAGGCAAATATGAGGGAGAAGAATCATGTTGATGTTATTATTTTTCCATCCCACATTGTGGGTGAAACATTTTCTAAGGGAATTTTTCCCCTCTAAATTGAAGTGTAGTTTTAAGATTTAAAATACACCTCTCACTTGCATTCTTATCTTCTAAGGTATTTATTCCACTTTCTCTCTTGTAATAATTCACTTGTATTCTTTGGAGTGAAATAAAATTTGGGTCAGTTATATCTGAGGATGTAGGTAAAAATAATAGTTGTACCAAACCTCGTAAATGCATTGTTCTTTTTTATTTATCATCTTTTACTATTTTTTCGTGACTTTTATTTTTGGGGTAGTAAAATAATCACATCTACCCAGTTTACTTCTGCAACAATTGGTATCAGATCCAAGGGTCTATTTGGGTATGCTCTGTGGTTGAAGCATAGTCTGATCTTCCACACTAGAAAAGAATTATCCTAGAATGTGTAACCAGCTATTAAATAGTATAAGTAATGCAAAATTGGAGAGAAAAATAAAGAAGTATCTAACTTAGACAAGCCATAAGAGTCCACATCCAGTGTCAATAACACGTCGTTGGTATCTTTGCTTATGTCAAGAATTTAGACAAATGCGAAGTTTGCAATTGAAATTTTTCATGGAACATGACACTTTGGGATGTGGAAATATGAGGTTGAAGATGTCTATTTTCAACAAGGATTAGATCTTGCTCGAGAAGTACAAAAAAAAGATAATATAGAGATGCAAATTTGAAATACATTAAACTTGTTGTACCACCCATTTGGTCCTTCCTTAGAAGAGAACAGAAGTATCTATTCACAAAGAAAACTTCTGCAAGTAAATTGTGAAAGGCACTGGAGGATAATTTTTTAAATAAAAATATTCAAAATAATCTTTCCATGAAGAAATGAATATTTCACTTCAAATATGCTCCTGGTAGCATAATGAATGATCTTATCACCAGTTTCAACAAATTAGATATAGATATGCAAAATATAGATATAACTTTTGTTGATGGTGATCTAGCATTGATCTTATTGGCATCCCTTTCTGATGAGTACAAGCACCTTGAAACTACTCTACTTTATAGGAAGAATGAAATAGAAGTACGGAGAACGAAAACTATTAGTGACGAGAGGTCATTCTCAAAATAAAATGAGAACAATGTAGGGGAGATCCAAGTCAAGGTCCAGACTTTGCATAGATGAATTCGCCTTTTCTCAAAAAAAAAAGGGCACTAAAAGACTGACTGTCCAAAATTGAAGAATAAGGCCAAACCTAACAAAGGGAAGGCTGTAATGGATTCAAATGTAGCCGATTTTGATGACCTTGATTTCTCACTAGTTACGATGGAGCCATCCAAATCATCTGATGTATGGTTGATGAACTCAGCTTGTAAATATCATATGTGTCCTAATCGGGATTGGTTTGTTGATCTACAAGAAGGAAAATGTAGAGTTATTCACACTGCAAACAATATCCCTCTCACCACATATGGCATTGGTTCAATACAATTGAAAACCCATGATGGAATGATCAAAAAATTAACAAATGTTTGATATGTATTGAATTTGAAGAAGAAACTCATTTCTGTAGGAACCGTTGATTCAATAGGGCTCAAAGTCGCTACAAAAAATGGAGTGATGAAAATATACTCCAATGCGCTTGTGGTGATGAAGGCTATTCAGAAGGACGATAATTTGTGCCAATACCATGGCAATATAATTATTGGAATAGCAATAGTAACGTCCAGTGTAGAAAAAAAGGCATAGGCAATCAGGCTATTGCATATGCGATTGGGACATACAGGAAGAAAATCCTTGAAAACCTTATCAAATCAAGAATTGTTAAAAGGTGTTAAATTTGGATACTTGGATTTTTATGAACATTGTGTGAAAGGAAAGCAAACAAGGGTTAAATTTGGAATAGCTATCCATAATATGAAACGTATTTTGGATTATGTTCACTCTAATGTTTAGGGTGCTTCCAAAACACCTTTATTATGTAGGAAACACTATTTTTTAACCTTTGTTGGTAATTTTTTACGAAGAGTATGGGTGTATACAATAAACACTAAGGATGAATTATTAGGAATTTTTCTCAAATGGAAGATGATGATAGAAACTCAAAGTGGCAAAAATATCAAGTGTCTTCGGACAGACAATGGAGAAGAATACAAAAATGATCTTTTCAGAATATTTGTTAAGAAAAAGGCATCGCCAAACATTTCACCGTTAGAAATACACCACAACAGAATAGAATGGCAGAACGCATGAAACGAACTTTGCTGGAGATGGTTCAGTGTATGTTTTTCAACATTGGCTTGGGCAAAGAATTGTGGGCTGAGACAATAACATGTGTTACACATCAAAAATCATTTACCATCTACTGCAATTGGTGGGAAGACATCATTTAAAAACTAAAATGGAAAACCTGCTATAGATTAGGAATCTTTACATGTATTTGGCTCAACTACTTACTATCATATGAAAGAGTCAAAATTAGATCCAAGAGCTAATAAGGATATCTTTATGGGAATTACTTCTGGAGTCAAACAATATGGCCTCTGGTTTTGAAGAGACAAGAAAAGTAATGTTTAGTTGAGATGTTACTTTTGACAAATCTGCTTTGATGAAAAAGAATGTAGATGAAGATACAAAAGTAACTGATAATGCCTCAAAGCAGGTGGAGTTTCAGTGAAAATTTATTTTTCCTCCACAAAAAGCAAATGAAGAAACAAATGACAATTGGAAGTAGAGCCAGTTGATACCCAAGTTCCAATTCTGGAATCTAAAAAATAACTTAAGTCAATTGCAACCCATAAACCCAAAAGAATAGTAAAGAAGCCTATGCGTCTGGTAGAGACGATGACATGTGCAACCTCAATTATTATTGATGACATTCCTACCACTTATAAAGAAGCTATCCAAAGTGGTGAAAAAAGTGGAAAGTTGCAATGAATGAGGAAATGATGTACCTTCATCAGAAAAATACTTGGAAGTTAACCAACCTCCCGAAAGACAGGAAAGCTATTAGGTGTAAATGGGTATATTGAAAGAAAGAAGGATTTCCTAACCAAGAAGATGTTCACTACAAAGCAAGATTAGTGGCCAAATGATATGCTCAAAAGGAGGGAATTGATGTAATAACCCGAACACTATACAACTTCATCGGAGATCAAAATTTTCATTGTTGTGAAATTTGGACCAAGTTTCAAGGGAGACTACTGGTATGTGTGAGGTCAAATGGCCCGTGTGGCCTTTAGTGGTATGATACGTGGCCTTAATTTTGGATACATGGCTTTGGAGTAGAGTTTTGGGCTAAGGCACATCACACTTGGACTCCACATGGGTCGTGTGACACTTAAGACCGTGTGGAGGACCATGTGATGGCCTTGAGCTTGGAACACCAATGTTTGGAACTAAGTAGTGGGACATAGCCACTTCACATGGACCGTATGAATGCACACGGGCCGTATGGCCAACCATATAACCTTCAAGGTGGAAATTTTTCTATGTATAGCTTACTCTTAGCATAAGAGATTTTATTTCATCTAACGGAGGTTCCACGAGCAGTGGCATAGACCATGTGATACCACATGGCCCGTGTGATCCTTCCGTGTAGGAGATTCTTTCGTCAAAAAATTTCTAAGTATGAAATTTTCAAGCTCAAGCTAAGTTCACTATTAAGCCTTTAATTCAAGCTTATTTATATAGTTTAAGGCCATCATGGGTCTCCTGCATCAAGCCAAGTTCAAAGGAATTCCATTGGCTAAGTTTTTCACAAGTACAGATAAAAGGGTCAAATTTAAAGGGTAATATCTCTTAGCACAAAAAGAACTAGGTGTATCACAACCTATCCAATTAAATCTCTTTGAATTAGCTTTCTAGCGCACTTAGTTTCAAGTAATTTAGAGTTCGGATGAAGAGGTTATGCCTATTTTCGTAAAACCTGTCTATGCAAATTTTCCAAAAATTGCCTAAGTGTTGCTATACGGGTGGGTTTCACAGTCCGCGAAACATTGTATAGACCATGAGACCTCCTCATGGACCCCTGGCAAGTAATATCAATTTTACTTCATTAATGGTATTTTTTTTTTTTGTAATTGTGGCTTCTCTTAAGGGTTTTTTTATGACTTCCTATGCTATCTAAAGACTTCCTAAAGACCTAAACCCTATTCTTCTAATTCAAATTTCATCCTTACACTTAGAAATTCTCTCAAAGACACTCTTAAGAACTATAGTGGGGATTTCAACTGGGGAAGCAAGGAAGTTCATCTCTTCTTCAAATTTTTCTTCGTTTTCTTAATCTTTGTGAAGGTATGTGGGTTTGATCCTTGGTTCCTTCCAACCAATGGGACCCAACTCTTTTCTGGCAATTTTCCATGAGATTAAGCTTACTTTACATATGGGTTTTCATTATTTTCATGATTTTAAGTTACTTTAAGTCCTATTATGATGCTTTATATTGGAATTATGAGCTTATGAACATGTATGTCCCCTTTAAAGCTTGATTTATGCAAGGGTGATTTATATTATGTTTTAAATGTCAATTTAATTTTGTCTTCACTTGACTTTCATACTATATTATTGATGTCATATTGAATCTTAATTACCCATGCTATTCCAACATCATTCATGGCATTTGTATTCATGAATATTAGATTTTTATGGGAATTATGATGTGGGTGAAGCCCAATTATGTTCTATGATATGATTTTAATAAGATATTAGTTATGACAAGAATATGATTACATATATGTATTTGATTATGGCTCTTTGAGTTTTTGGGTGCTTACACTATCATGTATATATTAATGGGCTATTTCTATGCATGAGTATTGTGACTATGAATTACGATTTTGGCATCTGAGCCTAAGTAAGAATTATTATGAATGGTGGTTGGCCTTTAAGTCTAAGAATGCATTGAAATGATTTTGGAAATGATTATTATCTCTTTTGAAAGCATGTATATATACATGTATATATATTCTTGTGAGATGACGACTTAGCACCAATGGATTGGGGATTCTCTCTCTTTCCTTGAACTATGTGCCTAACATAGGTTCCTTTCCAAAATGGGTGTTGTTCCCATAAGGAAAAGTATAGTGTGATATGATATGCTATATGTGAAAATCCTATCTGAAATGGGTGTTGATCACGTAAATAAGGTTGCTTCATAAGAAATGGGTGTTGCTACCTTGAGGTAAAGTATGGTTGACCTTGGCAAGTAGACCACCTCTTTACCGATGAGGGTATTTCATCAGGGTTCCAAGTAATATTGGTCTTACTCATGCCAGTTGAGGTGACATCCCCACTATATATGAGCATTTGCATCTTATGCATTATGGACTTCATGGCACATAGTATACTACTCTTTTTTCGATATATGATTCTTTCTATATTATGTGCCCTTTTCATTTAACATTGAAGTATAGGTTTGGTAAGTCTTTTACATTGCATCCCGCATACTTAGTATATTCTAATGAACTAACGTATTCTTTTGCCTACATGATCTCACCATGTAGGGACCGAAGATTACTTTTATCCACCATTTGATGCTAGATCGTAATTGAGACTTTTATAGTGATGAGTCCTACCCTCTAAGGACAAGCCCCCATTCCTCTACCTATACTGCTACCATTTGTGTTATTTACTTTGAGGGTAAGCCCGAGACATATCTTGGCCCTGTCCTATCTTATAACTAGAGGCATTGTTAGACATCTTGTAGACTCTCGTTGGATCTATATGTTATGTGTTATATTTGAAGCTCATGATTAGGGTTATTTAGTGAATATGGCTATCAGTGATTTATTATGAGAATTATGATATGTATGAATGTTCGATATGGAAATATGAAAAATCCTAAGTCTTGAATTACCCCCATAGAGTGAGGCATACTTACCCACCTCTTAGTCTTTATGTCCTACATGTTATATGAATCCATGTTATATCCTTTTTCCCTATGATATCCCCATAGCATGAATCCTATTTTCTTGTCCCTTAGAGCTATGTGTTACTATTTGAATACGTTTACAAATCAATGATGTGAATTTGGATACTTTGAGTCTTGTTTAGGGACCCTCGGGTCCCCATTTGCCATATCACTCCTAGGGTCTAGGTCATGACAATTGATTATAATTGGGTATTTTCTCTAGTCGTGAAACACTCCTCCATTAGAGTTTTGTTGGCTTTAGTAGCACAATAGATTTAGAACTAGTTCAGATGGATGTAAAAGCAATGTTTTTACATGGTGATTTGGAAGAGGAAATCTACATGACTCAGCCAAAAGGATTCAAAGTTGTAGGGAAAGAGAACATGGCGTGTAAACTTGAAAAATCATTGTACGAATTGAAACAATCTTTAAGACAATGATACAAAAGATTTGACAAGTTTATGTTGCAGCAGAAGTACGTGATAAGCCAATACGATTGTTGTGTATTTGCACAAGCTTAAGGATGGTTCTTTCATATATCTTCTCCTATATGTTGATGATATGTTAATAGCTTCCAAGAATTTGGAAGAAATTGAGAAGCCGCAAGCTCAACTAGGTAAGGAGTTTGAGATGAAGGATTTGGGAGGTGTGAAAAAGATTCTTGGCATGGAGATAACAAGGGATAGACTTTTAAAGAAACTTTGCTAATCTCATAAATAATACTTAAAAAAAGGTTGCTAGATCAATTTGGTATGGATGAGAAAACTAAACCAGTTAACACTCCATTGGCTCCCCATTTTAAGCTTAGTGTTGATATGTCACCAAAGGATGAAGTCGAAAGAGAATATATGTCAAGGGTACCATATGCAAGTGTTGTTGGTAGCTTGATGTATGAAATGGTTTGCATAAGACTTGACATTTCACGTGTTGTTAGGATTGTGAATAGATATATACATAATCCAGGAAGTGAACATTGGCAAGCTATGAAATGGATTTTGCAGTATGTTCATAATACATGGATGTTGGGTTAGTTTTTGAGCATGAAGAAAATTAATGTATACTTGGATATTATGACTCTGACTATGCTGGTGATGTGGTGAAATGAAGGTCAACTACTGGTTATGTGTTTACTTTTCCAAAAGCACCAGTTAGTTGGAGGTCTACTTTACAGTCAATAGTTGCTTTGTCTACAACTTAGGCAGAGTATATGGCGATTACAGAGCTTGTGAAGGATGCAATTTGGCTTCAAGGATTGCTTAAGGAACTTGGTGTCATACAAGAAATTATTATAATATTTTGTGATAGTCAAAGTGCTATTCAATTAGCAAAAAAACAAGTTTATCATGCAAGAATGAATCACATTGATGTTTGGTATCACTTCATACGATAAATCATAGAAGAAGGTGGAGTCACAGTGCAAAAAATCAAGACTATAGAGGATCCTACTGATATGCTAACAAAAGTGGTAACTGCGATCAAGGTTGGACATTGTTTGGACTTGATCAGCATTGTTGAACATTGATGTTCAAAAGCTGAAGACACAAATGGAATTTGTTATTGAGAAAATTGAAGATGTGGGATGGCCAAGGTGGGATTTTGTTATTATTTGTCCATCCCACATCGTTGATGAAAAATTTTGTAAGGGAATTTTTTCCCTATGAATTGAAGTGTAGTTTTACGATTTAAAATAGACCTCTCACTTGCCTTCTAATCTTCTAAGGCATTTATTCTTCTTTCTCTCTTGTAGTATTTTACTTGTATTCTTTGGAGTAAAATAAAATTTGAGTCAATTGTGTCTGAGGACATAGGCAAAAATAACATTTTTGTCGTACCTCGTAATTGTGAAATAATCACACTCTACATAGTTTACTTCCGCAATAGTTGACAAGTTATCTTTATTGTGCACTGAAAGTATTTCTGACAATTCACAGACTGAAAGAGACATACTTGATGAGTTATGCCCACATAAAAACATAAAAGAACTGCAAATCAATGTATATAGAGGGCTAAAATTTTCAAATTTGCTAGCTCATCCTTTGTTTCTTAAGCTAGTAGAATTGTATATTGTCAACTGCAAGAACTCTTATTCCTTGCTTGCACTAGGTCAACTTCCTTCTTTGAAATTCCTTTCCATTAGAGGGACGGATGGAATAAGCGAGGTAACAAAAGAATTCTATGGCAGTTCATTGTCCAAAAAGCCTTTCAACTCTCTTGAGAAGCTTAAATTTGCAAATATGTCGGAGTGGAAGCAGTGGCAGGTACTAGGAAATGGAGAGTTCCCTACACTTGAGAAGCTCTTCACTAGAAATTTCCCTAAGCTCAGTTTGGAGATACCCATCCAACTTTCAAGTTTAAAAGAGTTTGTAGTTATTGGTTGTCCTAAGGTTGGAGTTATTTTTTATGATTCTTGTCTGTTCACATCCTAACTTAAGAGAATGAAGCAGATTGTTGAATCATGTATTGATAACTGCAATTCTCTTACCTTGTTACCTTTTAGCATACTGCCAAGTACCTTGAAAAGAGTAAGGATATGTGGTTGCCAGAAATTGAAATTGGAGTCGCTAGTTGGTGAGATGTTTCTGGAGAAATTGACACTGAAAGAATGTGATTTTGTAGATGATATATCACCTGAGTTGCTCCCAAGAGCACATACTTTGAGTGTAGTGAGTTGCCCCAAGCTTACAAGGTTTTTTATTCCTACTGCCACAGTGCCACTAAAAGACTATATTTGTAATTGTGAGAGTGTTGAAAATTTTTTGGTGTCATGTGGCAACTTTCCATCTGCAATAACGCATTTGTCTTTTCAACACTACTTGAATTTGAAGTGTCTACCAGATCATATGCAGGAACTCCTTCCATCTCTTAAGAAACTGCATCTATCTGGTTGTCCAGAAATAGAGTCTTTTCCCAAAGGAGGGTTGCCCTTTAATTTACAAGTCCTTCAGATAAACAATTGTACGAAATTGGTGAACCGCCGAAAGGAGTGGCGACTCCCCTGTCTCATAGTGTTATGGATCAGAAATGATGAGAGTAATGAAGAGATTCTTGATTGGAAGTTGCCTTCCTCTATTCAAACACTTTGGTTATCCAATCTGAAAACATTAAGCCGCCAACTTCTGAAAAGCCTCACCTCTCTTGAATATCTACGTATACAGGGTAACTTACCTCAAATTTAGTCACTGCTGGAACAAAGGCAGCTTCCCTCTTCTCTTTAGTATCTGATCATCTCGATTTTCCATAATCTCTAATCCTTTTCTGAATAATCACTGCCCTCCTCCCTATCTTACCTGATAGTCGGGAATTGCCCTAATCTCCAATACCTTCCAGTAGAAGGGATGCCCTCTTCCCTCTGTCAACTACATATTTCCAAATGCCCATTGCTCACACCACAACTAGAATTTGACAAAGGGGAATACTGGTCAAATATTGCTCAAATTCCCAACATAGATATTAAGTACAAATGCCTGTGATGATCAAAACAAATGACACATAAGTTATTCTCGCAAGCTTTTTTTATTTCTGTTTACTTCACTTTGTTTTTTGGTTTTACTTGTTTATGAAAATTTTTATAGATCCGTTAGAATTATAAAAGTTCTATAAAAAGACATAGATGCAATGAGTAATAGAATGCAACAATTACAAATAAATTTTTTAAAGTGTGACAAGAAAAATACATATGAATATCATTTTGGAACACAACCATATAAATGTGTCACTATTTTAACTATAGAATAAAAAGGATAACCTTGGATAAGAGTCTTATCATATATAAACAAACTAGTTTCTAGACATGTGCGTTGTACGTGTGTCTTATATAAATTTGTATTAATTCGTTAAAACAACAAAAATTCTATAAAAACTTATATGTAATAATGGATAATAAAATGCAACAATTACAAATAAATTTTACTAAGAGTGATAGCAAACACTTAAAATTGTTTGGAGAGAATGTTATTGTTTTATCATGTACATCAGCATTAGTTTGGGCTGGTTGTAATTTATTTATCTCGGTCTTTTTATATAAGAAAATTTTCTTTCATTCTGATTTTTAAAAAAATAAATGGACTTTACATATGTTACTCTTACGTTTCAGCATTGAAAATTGTATTTATTTCTCGTAAAGTTCTATCAGTTATGAGTGGTATTTATTTGTTTTAAAATTTTATAAAAAGTGATTTGTTTATCTTAAAATTCTATATATTATGATTGATATTTGTTTATTTTAAAATTCAGTAGATCGAGAAGATGATGTCACATTTCAGATACAAAGACCATGAGTAGACTTTTGAATCAATTTAGTTTCAGGTATAAGTTTTTAAAAGATTTATCTATTATATAATTGATTTATTTTTTTTTTGAGTAGAATATTTCTTTGTTAGATGTCTTAGATCTTACATGGTAAACACTAATCTTTTTGTTGATTGTTTGCGTAGAGCTATTGTACTTGACATGGATCCACTTCTCATTTCTCAACAACAACTAAAAAACAGTAAGTACTCTGTTGTCTCATAAGTTTTGTTTGTTAAAATGTGGAACAGACATCTAATTTTAAATAAACTGAATGACAAAAAAAATATTTTCTCCCAATTGCAGTCTTCCCTTCATTTTGTAATTATGGGTGTAAGGACCCGCATTTTTTGTATACTTTTAGTGATGCTTGATATTTGGTTTCGAAAAGTTTTGGGCCTAGGTGACACCTCATGGAACCTCCAAGCTCGATCTAACATCACTTTTAAGCCTTCAACTCAAGCTTATTTATGTTGTTTAAGGTCATCATGGGTCTCCTATATCAAGTCAAGTTCAAACGAATTTCATTGGCTAAGTTCTTCACAAGTACCTATAGAAGGGTCAACTTTAACTGGGAATATCTCTTAGCGAAAAATGAACTGGGTGAACCACGACCTATCAAACTAAAGCTCTTTGAATTAGCTTTCCAACGTACTTGGTTTCACATCATTTAGAGTTTGGATGAAGAAGTTATGCCTGTTTTCGAAAGACCCTCATGTGCAGTG
The DNA here is from genome assembly GCA_025642045.1 of Solanum sejunctum. Taxonomy (NCBI): domain Eukaryota; kingdom Viridiplantae; phylum Streptophyta; class Magnoliopsida; order Solanales; family Solanaceae; genus Solanum; species Solanum sejunctum. The sequence goes on along the minus strand of JAOTQJ010163492.1, from coordinate 8,102 downwards.
TTGCCACACGGGCACCTATACGAGCAGTGAGGCTTTACACGAACCGTGGGAATGGCCTTGGACCTTAAACGTCCATTTTTAGCCTAGTATTGGGTTATGATCAGTGGTACAAGCCGTATGGCCTTCAACAATGGAGAAAATCGTAAGTGTGGTTAATCTTGGTGTGGAGAATTATTCTTGGCTAAGTGTTGCACCATGGTTCATCCCACGAACCGTGGTGAGTGGGACAGGCCATAGAGATGGTCGTGGGGTCTTAAAGGTTGGCATGGGAGGATTATTTTTGCTAACGTTGGTGCCACACCCAGCTCCACGAACCATGATGAGGCTCACAGGCTGTGTACCCAACCGTGGAGCTCACTTTGGTGCTAAAAATTCTAAGTGTTGAAGTCAAGTTCCAACTTCCAGAATTTGTGCCAAGTGTGGGTTCACCAGCAAGTTCACAGACCATGTAATCCACACAGGCCGTGGACCCTCCCTTGAACTGGTTCCGACCAGATTTTCTACTAGATTCATTAATGGCATTTTCATAAATTTGATTATTTTTATTGGTCTTTTGGGGATTCATATGCGATACAATGACCATTTAAAGACCTAAAACCTATTTCAAATATTCAAAAATCACTCCTCAGATTTTAAATCCTCTCAAAAGCTTTTCACAAAAGAACTCTTGGAGATTTCAACACTTGAGCTAGGGAACTCAAGTCTTCTTCAAATTCTTTGGGGTTTTCTTCATCTTGGTGAAGGTATGTGGGTTTTGATCCTTGGTGACTTCCAATCAAGGAGACCCAAGCTATTTTCAAGGAATCTATATGAATTTTGTTTACTTTAATTTGGGATTTTAAAATATTTTGATTTCTTAAGTTCCAATAATGAATGGGTTATGTTTATCTATGAATTTAAAGATGAATTAAGCTTTGAAATATTGAAATACATTGTTATTATGAATATTTAAATATGTATGGTCCTTAAATGTTTGAATCTAAGCATGGGTGATTATAATATGATTTCAAAGGTGGATTTAACTATGTTTTTACTTGAATTTCTTATTATATTGATGGTTTTAGATTGAATCTCAATTACCATGCCATTCTCACATCATTCATAACATATGCATTCATGTTCATGAGAATTTATAGAAATTATGTTATGGGGTTAAGCCCAATTATGTTCTATGATGTGATTTTGATAAGATATTGGTTATGACGATATTGTGATCACATATATGTCTATTGATTATGGATCTTTCACCATCTTGGGTACTTGCACCATCTTGTATATGAATGGGACATTCCTATGCATGAGTATTATGATTATGGACTATGATTTGGCATTTGATCCTAAGTATGTGTCACAACCCGAACCTGCGATCTAGGAGTGACATGGAAAATGGAAACCCATAAGTCCCCAAACAAGCCTCGAAGTACCAAAATTTGCATCATCAGTTCAGAAGCGTATTCAAAAGTAAACACATGGTTCTAAGGGATGGAGAAATAGGACTCACGCTATAGGGATATCTTAAAGAAAGGGATTAACATGGATCCATATAATATATAGCATATAATTAAAGACCAAGGGGTGGATAAGTATGACTCACGCTATGGGGGCAATTCAGGACTTAGGATCTTTCACAATTCCGCATCAAACATACATATACAGCATAATTCCCATAATCAAACCACAATAGCCATAACCAAAAGATAACAATGATCATAAGGTTCAAATACAACACATAACACATAGATCCGACAAGAGTCTACGAGATGTCCAACAATGCCTCTAGTCATAAGATAAGATGGGGTCCAAGACATGTTCCAGGCTCACCCTCAAAGTATGGATAACATAAACAAAAGCAACTTAAGGAAGAGGAATGGTGGTTTGTCCTTAGAAGATAGGACTCACCATAACAAATATCTCAAAACCCGATCTAGCCATTAAATGGTGGGTGAAAGTAATCTTTGGTCCCTACAGTGCATCATGTAGGCAAAAGAATGCACTAGTACATTTGAATGTACTAAATATGTGGGATACAATGCATGCAACTTACGAAAACCTACATATCAATGTTACATGGTAAGGACACATAATGTAGTAAGAGATTTACAGCAAGGAATGTAATATAGCAATTTGCTATGAAATACATGATGCATGATATGAAAATGAATGCTCATACATATAGTGGGGATGTGACCTCAAACGACATGAATAAGACCAAGCGAGCTATTACTTGTAAGCTCGATGATTACCCTTCATCGTTAAAGAGGTGGTTTACTTGCCAAGGGTAAACCATGCTTAAGGATAAACCATGTTTCACCTTACGGGCCTCCCATTTTGTATGAAGCAACCTTTCTTATGGGCCTCCCATTTCGGATAGAATTTTCATATCAAACTATATCATATCATTTCTTCTCCGTACGGGCAACCCCATTTCAGAGGCATATTTCCTTACGGGCCTCCCATTTTGGAAAGGAACCTATGCTAGGCACATAGTTCGAGGATAGAGAGAGAAACCTCTATCCATTGGTGCTAAGTCATCATCCTACAAGAATACATATACAACAAAATCATAACATTACCCCAATGCCTCAAATTCTCCCGTCCATTGCGGGGTAAGGGGAGGTCTAATGTATGTAGCCTGACCCCTATGTTTAAAAACATAGCGCGACTATTTTCGGATGACCCATTATGAGCATCGACAGTTGCATTGACTAACTGCTGCTTCATAATTGAAAGAAATGCAAACAGTTTAAAGAGCCATTTTGCTTTATTCCATCATACCCCAAAGCCAAAAAATAGTGAATATTTGGCTCCATCCGAGATTGATGGAAAATAAGAATACATATACGTGTATATATATTCAAGATACACTAGTTATTTCCAAAATCATTTCAATGCATTCTTGGGTTTGAAGGCCAAACGTAATTTTGCAGTCAATATACTCATGCATAAGAATAGCCCATTCATATACAAAATGGTGCAAGCACCTAAAATGTTTATAGACCTATAATAAATAGACATATATGTGATCACATTGTTATCATATCCAATATTTTATCAAAATCATATCATAGAACATCATTGGGCTTAACCCATAACATAATTTCTCAAAACAGTCTAATATCATGAATGCGAATGCTATGAATGATATGAACAAGGCATGAGTAATTAGGATTAGATCTAAAATCAATAATATATTGTGAAATTAAAGTAAATGCACCATTAAATCTATATTTAAATCCAACATAAGATCACCCATGCATAAATGTGTCTTAAAGAAGACATGCATACTTATAATTACATAAACCTAAATTTAAATCCTCATATAATGATTTAAATCACCATAAAATTATCAAGTAAACACTACCCATGCATAAATAAAATTTTAGGAATCATAACATTCAAAATCCCGTTTAAAGTAAGCTAGAAATTCATAAAATTGCTTGAAAATAGTTTGGGTCTCCTTGATTGGAAGGAAATCAAGGATCAAACCCACATACCTTCACAAAGATGAAAAAAACTCCAAAGAATTTAAAAAAGAATTGAGTTCCCTAGCCCAAATGTTGAAGTCTCCAAGAGTTCTTTGTGGAAAGTTTTTGAGAGGATTTTAAAAATATGAAGTGATTTTGAATGTTGGAAATAGATTTTAGGTCTTTAGATGACCTTATAATAGTATAGAAATTCCCAAAAGATTAATAGAAATAACTGAATTTACGAAAATAAAATTAATGAATTAGAGGAAAATTTTATCGGAAGCCACTTAATTGGAGGGTAAATGGTCCGTGTAGCAATATATGGTCCGCTTACCTACCCGTGAACCCACGCTTAGACAAATTTGTGGAAGTTGGAACTTGGCTCAACACATACAAAAATTTCACTTCGAAAGCCTCACGGAGAGCCTCACGGTTCGTGTGGTTGTTTATGACATAAGACTTGGCCAAAAAAATGGTCGTCTCATGATCAATGGTAGTCTCACCAGTGGTGAGATGTCTCACTGCCCTTTTGCTGGCCCGTATGGTAATGCTGCATAGGAGGGTCTTACAAAAACGAGCATAACTTCTTCATCCAAACTCGAAATAAGGCGAAACCAAGTGTATTTAAAAGATAATTCAAACAGATTTAATTTGATAGGTCGCGGGCCACCCAGTTCAGTTTGTGCCAAGAGATATGCCCATTTAAAATTGATCCTTCAATCGGTACTTATGAAAAACTTAACTAATGAAATTCCTTTGAACGTGACTTGATGTAGGAGATCCATGATAGTCTTAAACAATATAAATGAGCTTTAATTGAAGACTTGAAAGTGAACTTTCGATCGAGCTTGGAGGTTCCATAAAGTGTCACCTTGGCCCAAAACTTTTTGAAACCAAATCTCAAGCATCACTAAAGCTATACAAAAATTTGGGTCCTTACATCATCTCCCACTTGGGAACATTCGTCCTTAAATGTGGAAGAGCAAGGCTTGAAAGGCTTGATATTAGAACACAAAACTTCTAAGTACAAGGTATAATGCATAATTCATCATTTGAAAATCACCAAATCGTTAAGACTCATATCAAAATGTATTCAAATCATTTTAAAGCAACATATCGTAAAAAAATCACTTCTATGCATATGTATGCATGTCATGTAATAAGATTCATGAGAGAAAGAAGTGGGACCATTGAGAATAAGAAGAACATAATACCTTAGGCTAGAATAGATTAGAAAGTATAGAGGTATGGTTGCATCCTACTTGATTCCTCTCCAGATGTAGCATTTTCAATATATTGATCCTCGTCTCGAAGCCTCTCCACTTGCCCATCCAAGATCTCAATCGAAACTTCCTCATAAGACAGTTATCCTCAACCTCAACTCTTTCCGAAGAAACATTTGCACTAGTATCACCAAACCAACTTCCTCAACTTAGATATATAGAAAACCAAATGAATAAAACTCACATCCGAAGGCAAATCCAACCTATAGGCCACATTCCCGCATCACTCAACAATCTCATGAGGTCCTATATACTGGGAAACTTAACGTACCCTACTTTCCAAAATGCATTGCACCCTTAATAAGTGATACGTTCACATCCATCCAAACACCAATACAAGACTCATGATCCCTCTTTCCAGCATCTAAGTAAAACACTTGGATGACTTTGAACCATCTTCAACTTTTCCATAACTAATCCAACTATTGCCATAGCCTCCAACACTAAACCCGGGACTATAGAAGTCATCTCATCTAACTCAAACCATCCCACCAAAGACCTACACCTTCTACTATACAAAGCCCCAAAAGGTGTCACACCAATGTTAGCATGAATGCTATTGTTATAAGCAAACTCAATAAATGATAGATGATCACCCTAATTAACCTTGAATTCCAACGTTCAAGACCTTGACATGTCCTACAAAGTTTGAATTATCCTCAATATTGAATGTAGGATCAACCGATAAAAAATTAGCCAATTTAGTCCTCCGATCAACAATACCCCCAAATGAATCAAATTGCTTTCGAGTCCAAGGAAAACCAACCACAAAATCCATGTTTGCCTCTTCCCACTTCCAAGTAAAAATTTCAATATCTTGGGTCCAACCACCGACTCTTTGGTATTCTACCTTCGTTTGTTGATAATTAGAGTGTTTCAATACAACTGGACTACATCCTTACTTATACCATGTAACCAATACACTTCTTTCAAACCTTAGCACCTTTTAGTATATCTTGGGTGAATCGAATAATGAGAGTTATGGGTTTTACTCATGATCATATCCTTAAGACCATCAATGTCCAAAACATACAATCAATCTTGGTACTGAATTACACCATCTCTCCCTTTAGAGAAAACCTCTATCTAATTTTTGGAAACCAACCTCTTCAACACAACCAATGATGGATCTAGATCTTGCCTAGCCCTTACATCAAGAGCCACCAAACATTCGACTCTATTTTGAACATGAATACCTCTATCATTAGAGCCGGCCAACCTAACACTCAATCTAGCTCAATGATAAACATCTTTTCCCAACTCCTCCTACCTTTTACCCCCCATAAGCCACACTTTCCATAGATAGTCCACTAAGAGTATCAACTACAATATTGCCTTGTCGGGATGATATCATACACTCATTTCATAGCCCTTTAGGAGTTCTAACCTTCTCATTAGCCTCTAGTTAAGGTCCCTTGAATGAACATATATTGCAAACTCTTATAATTGGTGAAAATGACCACATATACCCCATACAAATAGTGTCTCCAAATTTTTGAGGCAAACACTACTATCGCTAACTCAAGATCATGAGTCATGTACTTACGCTCATGCACCTTCAATTGCATCAATGCATAAGATATCACCTCACCGTATTGCACATGTACACAACCCAACCCAGTCCGAGAAGCATCACAACACACACCCAACCCATATAAATTATCCGGTAATGTCAAAATAGGAGCCAATGTAAGCCGATCTTTCAAAGTCTGAAAACTCTCCTCACACTCACACAACCATTCACACTTGGCCTGCTTTTGGTTCATCTTGGTCAATAGAGATGCAATAAATGTGAACCTTTCAACAACATTATGTAATATCCAGCCAACATAAGAAAACTCTGAATACCTAAAGGATCAAGCTTGTCAAACAATGCACACCCTATACCAACTCCCGTCTAACCTCATCTATAAGATCAGCTATAACATCCTCCTTGCCTGGATTGCATTACGAGCCCAAAATAACTTTTTCCATTCGGTAGGGAAGGATGGAGATAGGAAATCTTAAGACACGTTCCATGGCACGATAAGAATCATGAAAAAGTGAAATATTTCCTAAAGCGCCCTGTAGCCCTCCTACCCAAAGATGTGGCGCGCTTCACACCCATGAATAAGACTCTACTTGACATGGCATGTTGGACTTCGAGGATCATTTAAAAACCTAGTGCTCTGATACCATCTCTATCATGACCTTGACAGGGGGTCTAGAAGTGACATGGCGAATAAGAACCCGAGAGTCCCTAAACAAGCCTCAAAGTACCAAAATTCACATCGTCAGTTCGTAAGCGTATTCAAAAGTAAACACATAGTTCTAAGGTAGGACTCACGCTATGGGGATATCATAGAAAAAGGACTTAACATGGATCCATATAACACATAGCACTTAATTAAAGACTAAGGGGCGGGAAAGTATGGCTCATGCTATTGGGCAATTCTGGACTTAGTATCTTTTATAATTCCACATCAAACATAAATATATAGCATAATTTCCATAATCAAACCACAACAGCCATAACCAAAAGATAACCAAAAGGTTCAAAATATAACACATAACACATAGATCCGATGAGAGTCTACAAGATGTCCAACAATTCCTCTAGTCATAAGATAGGATGGGGGCCAAGACTTATTCCGGGCTCACTCTCAAAGTATGGATAACACAAACAAAAGCAACTTAAGGTAGAGGAATAGTGGCTTGTCCTTGGAAGATAGGACTCACCATAACAGATATCTCAAAACCATATCGAGCCATCGAACGGTGAGTGAAAGTAATCTCCGGTCCCTACATGGTGAGATCATGTAGGCAAAAGTATGCGTTGGTACGTTTGAGTATACTAAGTATGCGGTGTGCAATGCATGTAACTTATCAAAACCTACATATCAATGTTAGATGGCAAGGGCACATAATGTAGAAAGAGATTTATAGCAAGGAATGTAATATAGCAAGATGCTATGAACTTCATGATGCGTGACATACAAATGAATGCTCACATATATAGTGGAGATGTGACCTCAACCGACATGAATAAGACCAACCGAGCTATTACTTTGAATCTCGATGATTACCCCTCATCGGTAAAGAGGTGGTTTACTTACCAAGGGTAAACCATGCTTCACCTTACTGTCCTCCAATTTTCGATAGGATTTTCATATTAAAACATATCATATCATTTTCTCCTTATAGGTAACCCCATTTCGGAGGACATCTTTCCTTACAAGCCTCCTATTTTGGAAAGAAACCTATACAAGGCACATAGTTCGAGGATAGAGAGAGAACCTTCTATCCATCGGTGCTAAGTCACCATCCCACAAGAATACATATACGCATATATTTACATACACACACACACACA
>JAOTQJ010163445.1:15660-25802 GCA_025642045.1 Solanum sejunctum | reverse complement strand
TGGTGAGCGATATTATGCCAGAGGGCCTTAACCCTCACCAAATAAAAAAGTTTCTTCTTGATTTCCACAAGTAATTCTGGGTTAACCTATACTTGTTCAGAACATGTGTTGATGGGGTTATCAAGTGGTGCATACCAGAAGCGAAGATGTTGAGTATAATGGAGGCCTGTCACTCATCAGCAGTGGGGCCATCATGGTGCGGCCAAAACGGCCAAAACAATACTCCAATGTGGGTACTACTAGCCTACCATCTATAAAGATGCCCATGACTTGGTGCTTGGGTGTGATTAGTACTAATGACAGGGTAACATCTCCAAGAGCCAAGAGCTGCCCATGACCCCTATTCTTGAGGTAGAGATTTTTGACATTTGGGGCATTGACTTCGTGGGCCCATTTGTGAGTTCATATGGAATGAAGTATATCCTGGTGGCGATGGACTATGTCTCCAAATGGGTGGAGGCAGTTATATTGCCAAATAATGAGAGCAAGACTGTTATTTAATTTCTGAGGTGGAACATCTTTTTCAAATTTGGGACAACCAGAACTATCATTAGTGACAAGGGTTCTCACTTCTGTAACAAGTTTTTTTGTGCAGCCCTCACAAAATATAGACTATGACAGCATAAGGTTTCCACACCTTATCACCCGCACACCAAGTCTGTGAATGCTACCCGGATGGAATGGGCGAGGAAGCTAGATGATGCACTTTGGGCCTATAGGACGGCTTACAAGACACCCATTAGTATGTCCCCATATCAGTTGGTGTTTGGTAAAGCTTGTTATTTGCTCCTGGAGTTAGAGTAAAAGGTACTCTAGGCTTTAAAGAAGCTCAACATGAATTGGGAGAGGCTGCTGACTTGAGACTTGACCAACTCAACGAGTTAGATAAGTTTCACCTCCACGCATATGAGAGTGCAGCACTGTACAAACAGAGGATGAAGGTCTAGAATAACAAGCATATTGCCCAACAGAGCTTTGGTGTTGGTGACAAGGTCTTACTTTACAAATCTAGGTTGAGACTCTTCCCAAGTAAGCTGAAGTCAAGATGGTCTGGCCCATACACGATTAGCCAGGTGTTTTCCCATGCTATAATTGAGCTAGAAAAAGATAATGGCAATCGATTAAAGGTAAATAGCCAGCGAGTGAAGCAATATATTGGTGTAGAAGAAGAGGCCTCAGAAGTAAAGGTCTTACTCCTTAATGAAGTCTGAATAGTTAAGAAAATACATCGTGATGTGATGTTAAATCAAGCGCTCTATGGGAGGCAACCCATGCATATATATATATATATATATATAGGTCATGCAATTTTCTTGTTTTTGATTCATATTTTTAAGTGAATACAGGTGACATTTTAGAGGACGAAAGTGCACATAGGGAATAGGATGTCACAACAGCTGAAAGTTAGCAAAGTGTAACCACATGGGCTATTACATGACCCGTACACACTCACACGGCCCATGTGGGCAGCCGTCAGGTAGGCTCGCTTAGTGTGGGACTGTAGAATCGTGAAAAGTGGCCAAGTAGAGTGACACGACCGATCCACATAGAAAGACCAATGTGTCATAACTTGTGTGACAAGTCATCTAGGTGAAACAAAGCACGAATGGTCAAGCGCGTGTTTATTTTTTTAAGGTTGGACACACGGATGTATCTCACGGTTCGTGAGAAGTCAATAGCTGATGAGGAAGTCTGTGAAGTGTACGTGTGTCATGTGGGTGCCAGGTAAGTGAGTTTTTGCACCAAGTAGTGGATGATGGAAAGTCGAAATGGACCATGACATGTGTCATGGGCCGTGAGGCTGCCCGTGTGGCAAGGTTAATAGGTCAACTTAGTTGACCAAGATTATTTTAAATTACCCAACTTGGTCCTAACAATTCATTTTCACTTTCCTTTCTCTCTCTAAACCCATGACACTCTTTAGCTTTATCACTATTTCTCCCTCAAAATTTCCAACAAATTATCATCTTATTGTGATGATTTGGGAGTTAATCACATGATTCATAGCTTAAACCAAGTGCGGGTATCAAGTTTTTCAAGCAACTCCACTTTTTCATTATTATTCACCAAGTAAGAACCTAATTTCTCTATCCTTTAAGGTTGATTTTGGTCCTTGCATGTGTAGATCTTAGTCAAAGATTAGTTCTTTCTTGATTTAAAGCACCATAATATGCATTATTGATGTGGGCGTGCATGTGGAGATGAAAACCACCATTGTTGAGCTCTTACGGTCTAAACCATGAAAAGTGAGGATTTTTGTTACTTTTTGACATTATCTTTGGGGAAATTAACTTGAATATGTTATTTTGTGGATGGAAAAATGATTAAGTGGAGTGAAATTGCATAAACTTGGGTGTGCATGCATAATGTGTTGGGAATTAGTCCCCGTGGGTTGAACGGCCATTTTCATGGATCGTGTCACTGTTCACGGGCCGTTACACACACCGTCAACCACCCATGTAGCCAAGTGCCCTTTGACGGGCCCTTTCACACACCATGTCTCATTACACGGGTTGTGTAGGGACCCATTGACCTTGTTTCACCTACATTATTTTACTTAGAGAAATTTTTACTTTTAATTTGTATGTACTCTTAAGTGTGAGGGCCCTATGATTGACAGGGTGATGCCATGCTTAAGGGTTCTTGTCACTTTTATGGAACAGGGGGAAGTTTGAGTACCGTTAGAGTGTCAACTTGCGTGTGCAATAAATTCTAACAATGAGTATTCCTTTATAGTACTTGTAGGTACTATGGGTCCATGACGTAGATTAGTCAGATGTAGTGATAAAGATGAGAATATGTCACACCTTCATGACTCCCCAATTACATTATTTAGCAATCAGGCTGGGAGTGACTCAGGTGAGGCCATGTCTCACCCCATTATAGAGGCAATGTCTCCCCCACTCTCCTCGTGCTACATGGTCTTGCGTATTAGGCCGTCGTAGAGCTCCCCAGTCTGAAGAGGGTGCCCCTTCCACGAGAGTTGTGGAGGAGTCAGCTACCTCGGAACAAGAGAACATTTCAGACCAGGACGAGCAGGGGAAAACTCTGGAGGCTGAAGGTCATGATACTGAAGAGTAGGCGAATGAGGTCAAACTTCAGGATAGTGATGATGAAGCATTCATTTTGCAGTCTCCCAAGCAACAGACCACAAAACTGCCAGGGCACTTATTGTCTTTCTAAGGGGCCAAGGGATAGTCCCAAGCGCAAAGGATATCTACACTGATAGACTAACAAAAGTTTCTGGGGGTTCAAATAGCGGCTAGTCCTTCCGGAGGTTTGAGTTATTAATTAACAACTTGACAGAGTTCCAGAAATCAGAGATACTTTTAACTCATATAAGTTTGGTTGGATGGAGCAACCACCAGGGTACTATGGGCTGGCCATTATTGAAGAGTTCTATTCCAACTATGTCGTTAGCCTACTGAATATAGTGAAGGGTACACAATTAAGAAAGGTGAAGAGACAGGTCGCCCTTACCAGGTCCCCAAGGTCATCTGTAATGATGTGTGGTACTCGAGTGATATATCCAAAACCACCATTAACCAATTCCTATGTAGTCTAGACTACCAAGCTCCTCCAGATGCCTAGTTTATGGATATACACATGTAGATTATGGACACGATGCGGATGTTTGATTCATCATCCTATGCTACATTATTAGGATGGATCATAGAGTGAATAACCATTCAAGGGGCGGAGGTACTTTGGGTTACAGATCCCAAGTGTCCTATCTCCAAAGCATCATTGACATTTGCTACAAAATTTTTATGGTTAGTGGTGCAGCCTTGGTTGAGGCCCATCAAAAATGATAACCTACTACAGCCTTCGCATATTTCTCTGATAGTATGCCTGATGTCCAGGTATAGAGTAAATATGGGCTAAATTATTGCTTTAGAGATGCAAGATCAAGCTTTATTTGAGAGAGCTGGCATACCCTTCTTGTGCCCTTTGTAAACAGGTTGGTGTTCCCACTACTCATTTTTTGGATAAGAACATAGCTCCTAAGGGCGAAGCAAACATTGCCCTGATTAAGGATGTCCAAAACCCACTCATGAGGAGCAACATGTTCTCTAGGGAGGCCGACAAACTTCCCATCTGCACCTTCACAGAAACCCTTGCTATTTGAGGACTATACCACTGCCTCACCATCAGGCACAGCTTCGGAGCAGCCCGAGGGTAGTGGTGTAGCTCCTCTAGTGCAGCAAGGGTGCACAAATATGCCTTATGAGTTTTTGGCCAAATTGGCAGTGAACCAGCGGTAGATACGGGCCATTGTTGATCAGATAGTTGATAGGATTCTGTACATCATCCAGTATTATTCATAATGGGTGATGGACCAACGTGATGACGCCTTTAGGAACCAAATCACCACCCTACAGAGCCAAGTCAGCACATTGGAGGGATACTTCCACAACATTTTTGGGACTATGATTGGGAATGAAATAAAAGGTCTAGTACAAATAGTGAATAGTATGAAGGCTCAAATTGCTAAGTTGGCTGCACATTACTAGGCCCCTACACTGGCCTCACCTCTAGAGTCATGGATGAACCTATTCAATATCCCTACGACGCCGATTCTAAATGAGATTTGGGGTGTTCCACTAGCCCCTTCAAAGGCACCTGCTCCACCCACTGAGTAACTCAGGAGGAAGGACAAGGGTAAGAGTCGTGGTCACCAAAAGAGTCCTCTCTGTGACCTACAAAAGGAAGAAGACCAATAGATATGCCAGACCTCCAGGGCCCAGTACCAAGCAGCAGCTAAATAGGCAGAATAAGAGCGACTGGCCATAGAGGTGGCACGTCCAGGAGCCTCCATTAGCACCTTCAGACTGGGTGCTACATATGCTGATGATGATACCCCAGGGGGGTCTGATCTCACAGATACTACTAATGTCTAGGGCATCCCAGTATGTTCTACCCCTTATCTGTTCATTTAAGTGTGTTATGTTGTAGTAAGGACACTACACTATTTTTTTAGAGGGGTGGGCATCCTGCCACTAGAGAGTTTTTCTTGCCTTATTTCTTTTCTCTCAAGCGTATTATCTAGTAGAACTGGCATGTTTAGGTCGTATTGTTTGTATAAATATAAGTGTTCACAGTAGTCTAGGGTAGACCTTCTGTTGAAAGTTGTGATGTTCCATATTAACACTACTAAGTAGATATGTGTTTGCATCTCATCCTAACCAACTAGCAGATTTTGGTAAGTATTATATATATGTATGGTTGGTATTTAGATGAATGAAGTAGGCCTACGTGATTTAGTACCAACTAGTGTAGGAGATGGGCCATGTGTGTGTGAGCAAATTGCATAATTCTGTCGATGCACTTGTAAGGTAGCACTTAGCTTATTAGTCCCATTAAATAATCGAATGTTGGATTACGAGAGGATCTTAGGCCGTTGTTGTTGAATAGTCACTTAGCCAAGAAAAATTGACCAACCAAATGAAATTGTCCCTTCGAACCAAAAGTTGAGCCTAAATGGACCTTTTCTTTGTAATCACCCAAATTCGTCTCCCCAATCTGTCTATTAGTCTCTGTTTTGGCCTAGTCTCTCCAAGGACATTGTGAACCTCTGCCTAAGGCTAAAGCCTAAGTTGAGGGTGTCTTATGCTGGGCCTGGTCCTTTAGAAGGATACTGTGAACACTGACCCAAGTCAAAGGGGTAAATTGAGGGTGGCTAGTGCAAGGACAGCAAAATAATGAGTGTGGAAAACAATAAATTGATAAAAGGAGAAAACAAAATGGATTTTGACCATGATCAAAGCAATGAGAAAAAAAGAAAAATAATAAAAATGAGTTAATGAGCACGGAAATCACTTCCTGTACTATAGAAAGTGGAAAAATAGGGGCAAGAAAAGTTGGTGACTAAAAAGCAAATGGTTGAGTTAAAGTGACTGTCTGGGAGAGGTCGTTTAGTCACTTTAATCCTAAAGATGCTGAGCCCGAGCCTAAGCCTTTGTTACAAGCCAAAAAAGTCCTAATGTAATCCTAAAAAGGCCATTCACGAGTTAAGATGGTGAAAATAAGTGCAAGTTCATGATCGAGGCATGTGTGTCCACTAGAAGTCATTTCTGAGAGTAAGTAACTAAATTCCAGTCTCTGTTTTATATGCTTATGTTGAGTGTAAGACTTTTTTGTGGTGAAGTCACTATCTTTTACATAAGTTGATTGCTAACTTAAGTGGGGTCGCTTTTTCCTCCTGATCATATGTGGACTAACCATGCATGCATGATGTTTGCCTTAATCTTCGTGAGTCTATTTGGGGTGTGAGCATATTCTTAAACTTGTTAGCGGGACATATATATTGAAAATTGTGGGGGCGATCCATATTCTAAGTGAGCACTGGTATTTATGCTTTGTTTGGTTGAGTCGTTGTTGCTTGAGGACAAGCAATCATTCTAAGTTGGGGATGTTGATGAGTCATAGAAGTACGTCTCGTTTGAGACCGTTTAAGCTAAGGCATGACAAATGGTCCACTAAACAGACCGTTTAAGCTCACACGGCCCATCTGCTAGCGCATGGAGAGGCTGTTACCGAGGAAATAAAGTGCAACTAAATGAACCATTTGACGGTCTGTTCAACTTCACTCGGACCGTTTGGTGACCCGTATCCATGCCGATGGATTTTTCCTATTTTAGTTAGTATTATTTTTCCTTATATATAAACAGTTATTTTATGTCATTTTTTACTGAGTCTTGGATAGGTAGAGCATAAAACATTGAAAAAAAATTTCTCAGAGATTTCACAAAATTTTGGGATTTTACTTGTTGAATCCAAACTTGTAACTTGTGAATTCATCTATTCTTCAATAGTAAGTCTTTTATTATGAATTTGTTGTATCATTGCAAGTTTTATTCCTTGAATATGTTTGGATAAACCCCCAACTAGGGTTGTGGGAACCGTGACAAATTAATAAGATAGGCGAATATGGGGTAAATCTCAGCATTGATTAGTGTATATATCATAGTAATCTTCATTATAATTTCTTTCTTGATGAGTCGACGCATTAGGGTAAGCATTTATTCATTACATGCCTGAAAGGGATGCTTTGATTAGGAAAAGAGTGCTACAATGGAAATTCAAGATTTTTAACCTAGTCTAAGTACTTAAGACCGAAAGGTGAGAGTATTTCGAGATTAACAACAAGGGTTAGTACAGATACATTTTTAGACCAAAAGGTGATGAATGATATGCATCTAAGAGGGTCTGAGAGGTGAATTAGATGTTACACAACTTGTTAAATCTTATATAGGTAATCATGAATGAGTTTACCACTAGATTCGACTATTGCATTAGATGTCACGGGGGACACAATCCTAGCCTTGCATAAATTGATTGAAATCTAGTCATTTTTGCACTCATTTAGTACTTTATTTAGTACATCAGTTTGAAAAAACAAAACACCCTATATTTCATTTATGCACTTTTGTTTTGGGAACAGATATTACATCTGAAAATAGTGCTAATAGATATATTCTCATGTAGTCCCTGTAGGATCGACCTCAATTCTAGTTGAGTTCTATATTTGATCAATGACCATTTTACTATTCCATTTGGAGTTTTGGCATATCACACCCCAAATAAAGAAAGAAAAATGTACAAGATCAACTCAAAAGCTAAAGGAGCTCCTCCGGAAATCAAAGAGGGCTTACTAACTCTGGAAATGTACTAATCTGGACCTCAACAATTTGCGACCTGAAGTCCTCTATACTTGTATATGCATCATAAAATGATGCAGGACTAAATGGACATTAGTACATAGAATATACTGATTTGTAAAATAACTTAAGAAAGTAAAGCTCAACTCACGCATCTCGACTCGATAACTCATGCTCAGCTCAGTACATGCAAGTTTGAAGTAAATCATGTTTTTCAAAATATACTTAGTAAAAATAGACTTAATTTAAAATATTAAGCTCAATCAATGTTGCTTAGGAGTTTCTCTTAACCGACATCCAATCCCATTATCTTTAGTTTGGTGATGCACAACGAAGGCGAAATAGTTGCCACACCCGTCCTAAACATTCCATGGTAAAGGACAATCAACTCTCTCTTGCATCCATAATAAATGTCCACTCGTAGGACAAGAGTTGCTAGAATGAGCTGTATGACTATCCTATATTGGTAACATAGTTCTGTGGGTTAAAATAGATATTTACTCGCTCCCTACTTAGTGCTCGATACTCCTCCCAAGACTAAAATATGTTTAACTTATCAATCAAATTAGTCCTCAAGGCTCAATCAATCAACTCAAAACTCAACCTCATTTGGTTATCTCATCTCAACTCATCTCAGTTACTCATCAACTCATAAATCAAGTATATATCATCAAATTCAACTCATACTCCGACGACCATTTACACTCAATTAATTTGACTCCTCATATAGTGTAAGCAAGGTAATCATATATAGTAAGGTATGTGATTCAATGCAACGTTATTTTCATACTCAATCCTACTGAAATTACTCAAATGAGATTCGTAAACACAACCTCAACTTAGTGACATGCATAGAATTTCACAAAGTCATGTGATTTAGGGCTTATGCTATCAAGTATAAACTTTACCTCAATTTTGTATATAGAAATTATGTAATGCAGCAAATATCTCATAAGTTATCAAGAGAGTTCATAATAAATGCAAGAATATTAGTATTTAGATAATCATATTTCTCTAATCTCAACTCTTTCCCAAATCAAGACTCAAGATGATGAAGGGAGTGTGAAAAAGGAAATTTCACATTTTGGTAAGCCTTACATACCTAGAAATAGAAGGAGCAATCAAACCTCAATCGGTCCTCACCCTTGAACTGAACACTCTACTTCTTCTTTTGTCCTCTAGTGCTCTCAAGAACCATTGAATGAAGAAAGATGAATAATACTCTTACGGTTCTATTGTAAGGCCTTATTCAAGCCTAAAATAACCAAGGGTTTAACGAAATATGGATTGGAATGGACAAAAATGTCCCTCATTAAAACTGTCGTCTGAATCTACAAGTCATAGATTGTTCTATGGGTCATAGATAGCCTCTCATAAATCAAAGAGGTCTTGAGATTAACTTACTAAAATTTACCACAAAACTCCTCTCTACGAGCCATAAATCATTCACGGGTCATAAACTCCTCTCATAAATAAAGGGTCTGAAAACTTGAGTTACTAGAATTTATCACGAATCCTTCTCTACAAGCTGTGACATGCTTTATGAGTCATATACCATTTCATAAACATACTATTCAGACTTAGAAAATTTCATGAAGTCATCTGGTATTTTACGATACTCATTCTACGAGTCGTAAATAGGTCCATGAGTCGTAAATGACTCTCGTGAACCTTCTGTGCAATTTTTCTTAGTTTTTTTCTCTACAACCTCTGCAATCCACTCCAGATCAGGTATAAAAAATTAGGGGATGTTAAAACACTACGAGTTTTACAATTTATGTTAGACCAACAAATAGTGACAGTCCTGTAGATGTCCAAACTAACAGAGACATTTTTGAATTTTGTCAAAGTTTTCAATATGGAGATATAAAATAAGTTTACGTCTGTCACACGATTGACAAATTTGATGGTCCCATTACTTTACTGGAATACACTAGTTCTAATAATAAATAATCTTCTATTGTTCTTAATAAAGAAAGGAAGGGGGCTTCAAGAAGGGGATAGGAGTGTTCAAGAAGGGTATGAGGGTTGTAAGGACCCAAATTTTTGTATAGCTTTAGTAATACTTAGAATTCAATTATAAAATGTTTTGCCCACAGATGACACGTTATAGAAGCCTCCATGGGCTGTTTGACCCCCTATATAGGATCCTCAAATCAGTTTAAACTCCTTCATTACTATTTATTCTTATTCTAAACATTTAGCTTTTCATTCACTCTCTCAAACGCTTGCCGACACCTTTTTTCGAACTCTAACCGAAGGATTCTCATGGAACCTCCAAGGTCAATCTAAGTTCACTTGCAAGATTCACTTCAAGATTATTTACATTGTTTTAGGCCATCATTCGCCTCCTACATAAAGCTAAGTTTGAAGAATTTCTATTGGCTAAGTTTTTCACAAGTACCAACAAAAGGGTCAACTTTAAAGGGTAATATATCTTATATCAAAATTAACTGAGTGCCAGATGACCTACCAAATTAA
>JAOTQJ010163445.1:0-15560 GCA_025642045.1 Solanum sejunctum | reverse complement strand
CAACAAAAGGGTCAACTTTAAAGGGTAATATATCTTATATCAAAATTAACTGAGTGCCAGATGACCTACCAAATTAATACTCTTTGAATTAGGTTTCAAACTCACTTGGTTTCACCTCATTTAGAGTTCAGATGAAGAAGTTATTCCCGTTTTTGTAAAGCTCTTATGTATTGTGTTATCACCATTTCTCTAAGGCAAGCCACATGGGCACCCATACGGGCCGTATGGCATCCCACGAATAGTGGGGATGGCTTTGGTCCTGAAGTGCCCATTTTTTGTCCATGTAATTTTCCAAAACCATCCACATGAACCGTGTGGCGTGATATAGGCCGTGAGGCCCTCTATAAGGCTTCCGGGGTGAAAATGTTTTTAAGTATTGAGCCAAATTCCAATTTCCAGATTTTTTCCTAAGTGTAGTCGCACGGGCACTCCACACGTACCGTGTAGTGCCACATGGGTCGTAAGGCCTCAAATGAGGTGACACTTTGTCATTTTCTATCTCCGTTTCACTAATGATATTTTCATAAATTTAATTTATTCTAATGTCATTTTGGGATTTCTTGTGCTATCTTAACACTTTCTAAAGACCTAATATCTACTCCTAATTATCAAATTCATTCCTTTCAATTTGAATGTACTCTAAAATTCTCTCAAGAACACCTATCAAACCCCCAATAAAAATTCAAGGAAACTCAAGAACTAGTTTTGGATTTCAAGACCCCACTCCAAGCTTCAAGTCCCCTTCAAGCTTATCTCAAGAAAATTCAAGTTTAAGGTATGTCGGTTTCATCCATTGGGTCCTTCCACCCATGGAGCCCAACCCTCTCTTATTATAAAAACTTGAATGGTTTCAAGTTGTATTACTTATGGGTATATCTTATTACGAATTATGAACTAAATTATATTGGGGTTTTATCAAGTATTAAGTGATTATTTATAAATATGTATTTTCAAGTTTATTTCATGAGTTGGTTTATGTCTATTGAAACTAAGCATGATTCAAGCTATGAAAACTATGAGCTATTGTGAAGTTTTGATATGAATTACATGATACCTATGATGGAGTTCTACTATGATATTGGGGGGCTGATTTACATGAATTTAATATGTATTGATTTCACTAATTCATAAACCATACACTTGAATTTGCATGATTTAGAGCATGTGTCCATATGTGCCCACCAAGTGTTTGATAATATGTTATGAGAAGAATTCTTAAACCATTGATGGGCTATTGCAAGCATTTACATGTCAAGTGATTTCTAGAATATTATGGGCTTTCAATCATGTATTAAACTAATGAAAATATCTATGATTTTCCAAGTTACAAGTTGAGCACCATTTCAAGATTTTCACCGGTTGTGAGTCATTCATGTTAGAGCAAGGGTTCATATATGATTATTTACTCTCATGTTGAAGTTAGGCTCACAAATAGAGGTCAAGCATGTTTCAAGAGCTACTCATATCATGTTTCCATGTTTCTTACAAGTTATAAATATTTCAAGTATTCCATGGGAGTCTATTTAGCATCGATTGAGGCTTAAGATGGGTGCTTGACTCAAGCGGTCCTTATATAAAGTCTTTAGTCTCTAAATTATGTGCCACCATAGGATATATTACCCTTGCTCACTAGTGTATCATCTAGTTACATCACCTGGTCGAGGGGGTGTCATGCCTCGAATTGTATATATTATCATTTTGGTTTACCTTGACAAGTAGATCAAACCTAGCTGGGGGTTGTCATGCCCATCCACCTGACCAAAAGGGTGTCATGCCTTAGATTCCAAGTTGTAGCTACTTGGTCTATGTCAATTAAGGTTTCCTCCCACATAAGTATGATGTATTATGTAAGTTAAATTATTTTACAAGCATGTTTATTTTGAGCATTATTCATACATGGCATATTGAGATTATACCTGTTGTCTATATCTAATGCATTTTTAATATGATGGCTTACCTCATTTTTGTATTGCATCTCACATACTTAGTGCATTCAAACATACGAACGCCTACTTTATGGCTACATGATATCACTATGTAGGGACCATAGCTCTTTTTGATCATCCTCTTACATATGGCTAGTACGATCCTTTGAAGCAACCTTTGGTGAGTCCTTAAGTTCGAGGGCAATATCTACTCATTTCATGCTATCTCCAGACTTTTTCTTTATGTCGAATACTTATATTATGAGGGTGATCCCGAGGAGTGTCTAGGAGCCCGCTCCATTCTAAATTTAGAGGTGTTGTTGGATATTATGTGTTCATATTTTCAAGCTTGACTCTTCTTATGTTGCTATACTTATGAAAGACTTTCCTTAGTCCTATTTCCCCTATTTTCAAAATGATCCCCATTTATGTCTATTTTACTTTTGCAACCAAGGATGTATGTATGTTATGATCAAGAGGCTTGTTTGGGTTGTCTTCGGACTTTTCATTTATAGTGTCATGTCTAGGCCCTAGGCTTAGGTCGTGACAAGCTTGGTGTCAGAGCACTAAGTCATTAATGGTCCTCAAAAATCTAATACACTGCGTTGATTAAAGTCTTATTCATGATTCTGAAGCACGCCACAACTATGAATGGGAGGATATAAGGCATTTTAGAAAATGTTTTACATCTTCATGATCTTTGTCGTGCAATAGAGCTATTTCTCATTCTTACTAATTACCTTTCAGAAAATATCTCAAGCTATTCAAGGTGGTGACCATGTCTCACTTGAAGGTCGACTTCCCAACGGCAACATATCAAATGCAGAGATATATAATACTCTATGGATATTGGCCAAGGTTATAACTTCTCAACACGACCAATCAGTGGGTACCATGGGATCTCAAATGATAAGAGGGGGAAGAGAAAGTCTAAGAGAGCCCGAGTTAAGGGTGCTTCATATTTTACAAGACTACCAATGCCCAAGTAAAGGAGGAAAGGATCCATTTTATCATTTGTCAAGGGTATGGCAAGAAGCATCAAGGGAAATGTTTTGTGGGCATGGGCATTTGTTTCAAGTGTTGCAATATATGGGAAAAAGATGAGAGGTTGCGTAGTGGCCTCAACGGAAGGGATAAGAAGGGCTCAACTTGAAGGTAGACTTCTATATGCTAAGCATAGTAGCAATGGTGGAATGACTCATCCTAGGTGACCAATATGTGAGAGAAATCATGGTGGCATAGGTTGGAGGAACACGAGTGCATATTTTTGGTATGGCAAGATGGACCATGATTGTTGATTGTTCATAGGCTCTCTAAGGAATGCAAGGAGTGGATGAGGTGCCCGATATTATTACCCATATATTAAAAGTTTTTTATTATGATATGTATATTTTGATAGATCTGGGAACCATTCTTTCTCTCATTACTCCTTTTGTAGCCCCAAAAACTTCATGTGTGTTCCAAATTATTGTGTGAATCTTATAAAGTGTCTACCCCCATTGTTGAGTCCACTATTGCTAAAAGAGTCTATAGAAATTATCTGGTGTCTATATTGCTATAGTCTTTCCTTGTGATTTTGTTGAACTTAACATGGTGGATTTTGATATTATTTTTAGGATGGATTGGTTACATGTATATCATGATTCCGTTGATGCTAGGGCCCATAAAGTAATGTTCCAATTCCCTTATGAACCCATTCTTGAGTAGGAGAGTTATAATATGGTAGTCAAGGATAGATTCATTTCTTGTCTTAAAGCCCTAAAATTGATTTCCAAGGATTGCATTTACCTTCTTGTGAGGGTTAGGGATGTTGAGTCTAAAGTCCTTCCTATTGATCCGATTCTGGTGGTCAATGAGTTTCTTGATGTCTTTCCTGATCTTCCTCTCGAAAGTGAAAAATACTTTCGTATAGACCTCCTTCCCAATACACAATTCATTTGCTTCCTCCTTACCATACGGCCATGGCCGAGTTGAAGGAGTTGAAGGATCAATTGAGAGATTTGTTTGAGAAGCGTTTCATAAGGTCTAGTAAGTCACCTTGGGATGCATCAGTGTTATTTATGCACAAAAAGGATAGTTCCTTTAGAATGTGCATTGATTACTGGCAAATTAATAGGATCTTTAAACCCTACCTTGATATATTTATGGTGGCCTTTATTGATGATATCTTGACTTATTACCGAGGTGAAGTGGATCATATGAATCATTTGAGAGTGTTGTTGCAAATTTTGAGGGATGAGAAGTTATTTGCTAAACATGAGAAGTGTGAATTTAGGTTAAATGAGGTAGAAAATGGTGGTATAGTGGTTGCTGATGGTTCCAAATCTTCTTTGATTGAGGAAGTCAAGTCAAAATAAGACCTTGATCCTGTCTTGCTAGAGTTCAAGGCCTTGGTAAAGGATGGTAAAGTGGTGGTTTTCTCCCAAGGGGGAGATGGTGCCCTTAGGTACCAAGGTAGGTTGTGTGTGCCTGGAGTTGATGACTTGGAGGACTTGATTTTAAAGAAGCACATAAATCGCCCTATTCCATTCATCTTGGATTTACAAAGGTGTATAGGCATTTTAAGGAGGTATCTTCAGGAGGTTGCATATGAATTGGAGTTGCCTATGGAGATGAATATGGTTCATCCAATATTTTATGTGTCCATGTTGAGGAAGTGGGTAGGTGACCCAAGTACTATTGTGACCTTATCAGTTGTGGGAGTTATCGAAGATAACTTGACCTATGAGAAGGTACCGATAGAGATGTTTAATAAAAAAGTGAAAAAAGAGCTTGAGGAACAAGGATATGCCATCCAACAAAGCCCCTCTGAGGAATCATCAAGTTGAAAGTGTCACTTGGAAAGCCTAAGCGAATATGACGAAGTGACATCCTTATCTTTTTCCCAATCTACTTAAGCCTAAGGTACTAGGTTCTTTCTTTTCCCAAGTGGTAATTCTTTAGTCTCATGGCATGACATGCTTATATATGCATTAAAATAATTTATAGGGTGTTTTGAATGATTTTAATACATTGGTGAGTTTTTACTACTTTATGATTTTCAACTAGTAAACTATGCATTGAATCTTATGATTTGGAATTTTCATGTTCTAATCAAGTCTTTCAAGCCTTGTTCTTCCTCCATATTCGAGGACGAATGTCCCCAAAGGGGAGATGATGTAAGGATATGAATTTTCGTATAGCTTTAGTGATGCTTGAAATTTGGTTCCAAAAGGTTTTGGGCTAAGATGATACCTTATGGAAGCCTTCACGGGTTGTGTGACCCCTATATTGTACCCCCAAATCAATTTAAACTCCTCTATTACTATTTGTTCTTATTCTAAACACTTAGCTTCTCATTCACTCGCTCAAACTCTTGCCATATCCTCTTTTCAAACTCTAACCGATGGATTCCCATGCAACCTCCAAGTTCAATCTAAGTTCACTTTCAAGCCTTCAATTTCAAGCTTATTTATGTTGCTTTAGGCCATCGTAGGCCTCCTACATCAAGCCAAGTTTGAAGAAATTCTATCAGCTAAGTTTTTCACAAGTATCGATAGAAGGGTCAACTTTAAAGGGTCATATCTCTTAACTCAAAAGGAAGTTGGTGTCCCACAACTATCAAATTAAAGATCTATGAATTAACTTTCCAACGCGCTAGGTTTCACCTCATTTAGAGTTTGAATGAAGAAGTTATACCCTTTTTCGTAAAGCTCTCTTGTGTTATGTTGTCAGCATTTCACTAAGGTAAGCAACATAGGCATCCATACGAGCCGTGTGGCATCCCACAAACCATGGTGATGGCCTTTGGCCTAAAACAACCACTTTTGGGCCAAGTAATATGCCATGACTAGCCACATGAATCGTATGGTATGGTAAGAGCCGTGAGGCTTCCTGGGTGAAAATTTTTCTAAGTGTTGAGCCAAGTTTCAATTTCCATATTTTTGTGTAAGTGTAGTCTAGGAGCACTCCACATGAACTGTGGAGTGCTATACGGGCTGTGAGGCCTCAAGTGAGGTAACACTTTGTCATTTTCTCTCTCCATTTTACCAATGATATTTTCATAAATTTAATTTATTCTAATGACTTTTTGGGACTTCCCATGCTATATTAACACTTTCTAAAGGCCTAAACCCTACTCCTAATTAACAAATTCATTCCTCAATTTGAATACACTCTCAAATTTTCTCAATAACACCTACCAAAACCCTTAATACAAATTCAAGGAAACTTAAGAACAAGTTTTAGATTTCAAGACCCCACTCCAAGTTTCAAGTCTCTTTCAAGCTTATATCAAGAAAACCCAAGTTTAAGGTATATAGGTTTCATCTATTGGGTCCTTTCACCCATGGAACCAACCTTCTATTTTTATGAAAAAAATGCATGATTTCAAGTTGTATAACTTATGGGTATCTCTTATTATGAATTATGAACTAAATTGTATTGCGGTTTTATCAGGTATTGAGTGATTATACATGAATATCTATTTTCAAGTTTATTTCATGAGTTGATTTACGTCTATTGAAACTATGCATGATTTAAGCTACGAAAAATATGAGCTATTCTGAAGTTTTGATATGAATTACATGATACCCATGATGGGGTTCTACCATGATATTGGTGGGTTGATTTACATGACTTTAAGATACATTGATTTTACTATTTCATGATCCATATACTTGAATTTGCATGATTTAGGGCATGTACTCATATATGCCCACCAAGTATTTGATAAAATGTCATAATAAGAACTCTTAAGCCAAGCTTTTACATGTCAAGTGATTTCAAGATGATTATATGCTTTTAGTCATGTATTAAGTTCATGAAAATATCTATGATTTTGCAAGTTATAAGTTGCACCCTATTTCAAGATTTTTACCTATTGTAAGTCATTCATGTTAGAGCAAGGGTTCATATATGATCATTTACTCTCATGTTCAACTTAGGCTCACAAATAGAGGTCAAGCATGTTTCAAGAGCTACTCATGTCATGTTTCTATAATTTTTACAAGTTATAAGTATTTCAAGTATTCCGTGGAAGTTGATTAAGCAGCTATTGAGGTTTAAGATGGAGGCTCAACTCAACGGGTCCTTGTATAAAGTCTTTAGTCTCTAAACTATGTGTCACCATAGGATATATTCACCTTGTTCACTAGTGGATCATCTAGTTATATCACCTGGTTGAAGGGGTGTCATGCCTTGAATTGCACCTATTATCATATTTGGTTTGCCTTAGCAAGTGGATCACACCTAGTCGAGGGGTGTTATGCCGTCCACCTGACCGAGGGGGTGTCATGCCTTGGATTTCAAGTTATAGCTACTTGGTCTATGTTGATTAAGGTCACCTTTCACATAAGTATGATGTATTATGCAAGTTAAATTATTTTGCAAGCATGTTCATTTTGAGCATTGCTCATACATGGCATATTGAGATTGTACCTATTGTATATATCTTATGCATTTTGAATATGATGGCTTAGATCATTATTGCATTGTAACCCGCATACTTACTATATACAAATATATCAGCGCATACTTTATGCCTATATGATATCACCATATAGGGACCTAAGCTCCTTTTGATCATCCTCCTCCACATGGCTAGTGCGATCCTTTGGAGCAAGCTTTGGTTAATATTCAACTCCGAGGGCAATATCTACTTATTTCATACTATCTTGAGACTTTCTATTTATGTCAAATACTTATATTATGAGGGTGAGCCCAGGGAGTGTCTTTGTCCCGGCGAGGTGTTGTTGGATATTATGTGTTAATATTTTCAAGCTTGACTTTTTTTATGTTGCCATGTTTATGAAAGACTTCCCTTAGTCTTCTTTCCCTTTTTTTAAATGATCCCTATTTATGTCTAATTTACTTCCCTTTTTCTAAACCATCTGCACAACCAACAAATAGTGAAACTATTGGTGAAAATATTGGTAGTGATTTTCCTAATAATGAGTCTGATCATTCAACTGAAAATAGTTTTGAATTTGATTATGAAGATCTTTTTATTTAATATAAGGCAGAGTATGAAAGTGGTGTTCACCAAGAGTGCATAAACTTGAGGGTTGGAAAAAGCAAATACTAGAGACGGAAAAGAAGATTAAGAGTGCCAAATGACCCTGGAAAAATTTCTCTTCGTGAAGGAGGTCCAAATCTAGGCTTTAATGAAACTAATGGTGTTCATAAACATTTAAAAGGTAAGATTGCTGGGATGGACCTATATATTATAATTCTGATGCATTTAGTGTTGAATCAGATACAAATAATGAGTTAGAGGCAAGAAGGGCTAATAAAAGGATCATTTTTAATAAATCTACTAAAAAGTCATACGCTAGTAGGGGATGGTGTTGAGGATGTAAAAGAGTTCAGAGAAGCTTCTAGAAAATATTCACTTCAAAAGGGTATCTAGTTAGAAAAGTATGTCAATGAACCTACAAAAGTTAGGTGTAGCAAAGACTGACCATGATTGTTATATGCAAGTCTTGACAAGGCAAGCAAGGATTATTTTTTAATTAAAACCTATATTCTTAAACACAAATGTGTCAGGACCACTAGAAATTACATGTGTAATGTTATGTTTTTGGCTAGATATTATAAGAATGGAATTGTTGAACAACCAAATATTAGAATATTCATATTTCAACATATGGCCAGAAAAGAGCTGAAAATTCATGTTGGAAAGATCCCTTCAAGGAGAGCTAGAGGAAAAATGTTGAAAGGCGTTATGGGTTATCATGTGTTAGAGTTTGGAAGAATTTTTTAAATGTAAAAATGAAATATTGAGGACCAATCCTAGCAGTACTTATGTTGTGAAGATTGATGATTTTGAGGGAAGTGATAAGTTGCTATTTCAGAGTTGTTTATATTTATTTTGATACTTTGAAAAAATCTTTTCTAGGTGGTTGTAGAAAATATTTTGATTTAGATGGTTGTTCTTTGAAGGGAGTAATTAAAGGACAACCATAATTTATTGTGGTTGCAGATGACAATAATCAGATGTTATCTATCGCTTAGGCTGTAGTAGAGTATGAAAATAAGAACACCTAGACTTGATTTTTGAATCTACTGATACATGATTTAAAATTGAGAAATGATAGAGATTATATAATTATATCAGATATACAAAAAGTATGAGATCTTACTTTACTTTTTATTTAATTTTTTCTATTCAATAATTTTGATAACTACGACTTAAAATTTTAGGGACTTTTATTAGCATTACTGGATCTTTTACCAAATGTGGAGCATAGAATAGATATTAAGTGTGATATTATAGAAAATACTATGTGTTAGAATTTCAATACTTGGATCTTAGTGCAACACATAAAACCATTATCACTATACTTAAAGAAATAGGAGTGAAAGTATTGACTAGAATAGGTCAAATGAGTACTGACTAGAATAGGTCAAATGAGTAAGTTTAAAGATACATGATTGACCAATATATCTCCAATGCCATTGAGGGTACTAAAATAATATAGAAAAATTATTGAAATGTAATATTGAGTTCAACAAGGAGAGAAAATTTGAAGTTACTGATGGACCATATAAGCATAATGTTGATGTGAGAAATAAAACATGTAGTTGTAGGGTTGGATGCTCAAGGAAATACCTTCTCTAAATTTCATTTCTACCATGTTTTATAAGAAATGAGAACCAATTAACTTTGTTGATAGCTGCTACAATAAGGAGATTTATCTGAGAACCTATTGTCATTTCCTCCAACTAGTCACCAATATGAAAATATGGCTTGATTCCACAAACTCCCATATTAAACCACCAGTTGTTAAGTAAATGCTAGGCAAGTCAAAAAAAGTCAAAAGAAGAGAGATAGGAGAGACAAAGAAACGTGACAAGTTGTCAAGAAAAGAAGTTTCTATGACTTGTACCTATTGACACGGTAAAAATCATAACAAGAGATGTTGTTCTTTAAAGGTATGTATTTAAAAATTTTGTGAATATTCTTTAGTTTATAACAATGTAATCATAACAAGTAGATGTGATCATTTTTAAAATTTGTAGGATCCTACTGACCCAAGCAATTTTACTGGCCCAACCAATGTTGTTAACCAAAAAGTGGTATTCCTATTGGACCTTTAAGGGCAAAAGAAAGGCCAAGAAAGAATACTAGTACTTCTGAAGGCCCAAGCAATGATGGTAGCCAAAACAATGTTGATGACTCAAGTAATGTTGCTAGCCTAAGTAATGTTGTTGGCCCTAGCAATATTTCTGGCCAAAACAATGTTGATTTCTCAAGTAATGTTGTTGGCCCAAGCAATGTTGATAACTCAAGTAATGTTCATGTTGGACCTTTAAAGGTAGGGGGAAGGCCAAGAAAGCACACTAGTACTTCTAAAAGCTTAAGTAATATTACAGGCCTAACCAATGTTGCTAGCTAAAGCAATATTGATGTCTCAAGTAATGTTCTTATTGGACCTTAAAAAGCTAGGGAATGACCAATAAAACAAACAAGTACTACTAAAGCACCTCCTAGAGCCAGGGTAAGGTTAAAAAAGCCTACACCTACTTCCAAAGCTGTTTAAGATCGTGTAAAAGGTAGATAAAGGCCAACAAAGACACCTGTTGATGAAATGAGAATGCCAATACCTAGAAGGACTTCATTTGTAAAATGGTTCAAAAATCCAACTAGTTATCAAGCACCTATTGTACCTACTCAATAGATTGCTTCTCAATCTCATGCAAGAAGTTCCAATAATGCACTAACTCCATCTAATGCATATGTTAAAGCACTTACTAAAAGGCCCAAAACAATTAAGATGGGTGTGTGTTGCTGAAGATGGGTTTACAACATATAATATAAGTATTGAAAATTAAAGAAAACTTTTAAGTTCTCAATATAGTTTACTAATTATTTTTCTTTGTCTACAATATGGCCTGACAAGTGGTAGGATTATACAGACTGGTTCAAGATAGCCTACTAGATTAGCTACTATTACTGGGGACCTTAGTTACAAATCAAGAACTAAAATAAGATGGAGGGGTAAATTGTAGTTACTACATCACATCTTGAAGAGATGAGAAATGAACAAAAGGAAAAGGAAGTCTTCTTCCCGATCCAAGGATCCATAAATATAGTGCTAAAATGTTGATAGCTTTTTTTTATACGTGAAGATGGTTGTTTTTTGATGCTATCAAGATGTTAATAGTTGGATTGATAAACAAGCTAATGCAATTTAAGATAGTTGTGTTTTGTGAAGTCACGTACGTATATTGATGTAAAAATAACTTTTTGATACATGAACTCATTTTGATGCACTTATTTTATATGGAGGAATATTTTATTTTATCAATTTATGATATGTTTAGTAAATTCAATAATTTCGTACTCTCACATTCATACCACTAGGCTTTTAATTGATATAACTTAACCACAAACAACACAAGAAATATCATTCAACAAAATTAAATTGATCATGACAAGTCTTTAAATTTTTAACTTGTAGTAACCAAATTATTCATATAGCAACACGCATTAAGAGAATCATAATGAAAATCTTATTAAAGCTAAAGTACTTGGTCCCTTTTTTCTTCACTTTTATCGGCTTCTCTAATGCATTTTTCATCGGCTCAAATTTCATTCCTTGTCCTTCTTCTTACTTGAGGCAGATTCATCTTCAATCTCCATTACTGTTGAATCCTCTATCATCTCAATCATTTCACTATCATTGTAAAGAATCATTTCTTCTATCCTCTTCATCATCCTTGCCTTTGAGACTAGTTGTTCATTCATCTCCTTCATTTGCTTCATCAATTTTGGAATAATGAACTTAGATCTTTAATCAATTAAATAATCCCTTTATTGAAATAAATAACATATTTTGAGCATAATATTGGCAAGACAAAACCTTCTTATAAGGATTGTTATCGAACCAAGAAGTATTTGAAGGGAGCAGGAGACCATGACTGCATCTCACCTTGACAAACAATATTAGATCTTCATTGTCTATACAAATCTTGTTCAAATCCAATTTGACCTCTTCCATGGCTAACCCTAATTTTTATACAAAAAAATTAGATATAAAATATTAAAAAAAAAGAATCAAAGCTTATTTCTCTAATCCTTTTCAATTATGCATCTCTTCAATTAAGCAACAAATGGAGGTTTTTTAACTCATCAATGGAAAAAGCTTGTACAACGACTATTAGATTATTTAAAAATAATAATCATTAAAAAATTATGTGTACTGCTATGTGGAAAATATATATAGATTTGAATAATTTTAAGGCCACTCTCATCGCCTCATATAAATGTGGTCACTTGCTGGTACAACAAAGGTAATAATATTGATTTATTCTCAAAATATAGCACTTTTGATACTTAAAATTTTAAATTTTTATGTGTTCTCAAAGTGATGTTAGTAGATTTGATGTGCTTTTATGTTTGTATTGCAGGATTACAGGGTTGGCATGATTTTGGGGATAAGTGTGCAGAAATTGAAGTGTTAGCTATTCTAGACACCCTTTAGGGGCCGTGAAAGTTTTCACAGGTCATATAGTAGAATTCGTAGCAAAATCAAGCGAAGGGGAAATTTTTTTTTGAAGTTAAATCAACCAACATGCAGTCTAGCGATAAAACATTGTATGAGTCGCATATATGGTGTCGTACCCTGAGGATCAGATAGTGGAGAGTTGTTGAAAAGTCATCAGATGAAATCCTTCACGGGCATAAAACTTTATATGGTCCGTATATAGGTCTTGTATAAGTCAACCCCAGATTTACAGATGAAGTGCATAGAGCCCCGATTGCGGGATATAGAACTTTATATGGCCCATAAAGATGCTCGTAGTGCCTACAGACCTAGTTCTACTATTTTGATTTGATTTTGCATGTTAAACACTATAAATAGATTTTTTTAGATTATTTTTAATGGTGGAATAGAGTGGAACAGTAAGGAACTAGTGAGAAATATTGTGATACACTTGGAAAATAATATTTTGAGATCTTAATACATATTTTTTATTTTCATTGAAAAGCTTAGATTTCTTGTTCTTAACTTCATTTGCGTAAGTGTTTAATTATAATATTCTAAATCATAATTCTTTTATCTACAAAACATATGAGTAGCTAAATCTACAACTAGGGTTGTGGGAACCATGAAGAACTAATAAGGTAAAATATAATAATTCTTAATTCTTGGAAAGAGTGAATACATGTATTAATTAATTCTCTTCATTTTGATTGATTTTTAATGTTGGCCAATTTTAGAACTCGCTTAATGTTATTTACTAGATCAAGGTCATAATGAATAGAAAAAAAGAGATTAATTAACAAGATTCGATTGATTTCTTATCGTCTAATCCACCAAACTGGATCAAGAGAAAGTTGTATTGGGACAATAGATAAAGTTAGTAATGTCACTGTGGGGATAAATAAAATTACGTAGTGAAATTTGTCTCACTTGGATCAAAAAGTTTGGTAAATTCAACTTACTATTTTTGCATGATACACACTAGAAAAGGATACGATTATCTGGTAGTACCAAGTTAGGGAATCATGGGGAACACAATACCCTAGTTAATCTTCTTACTGATTCCAGATACTTGTCTTAGTCTAGGATTTCTTTCTACAGTTTTACAAATTTCTCCTCCCCTTTAGGAAGATAAGAAGGTTAATCGACTGAACTGCTTTATATTACTATACATCTACCATATTCCCTATGGGTTTGATCCTAACCTTGGTTATATTATATGTCTTAACAATGATTACTTTAACCTTTAAAAAGGAGGTATAGCTTGGGAGACATAAAGATTTTAGCCCCATTGCTGGGGAATACGGCTAGACTTGTTCAATTTGAGTAATTTAAAAATTAATAATTATTTCCTCATTTTATATTTTTATTGTTTTTGTTTTGTTTCAGCGTACAAGTGTAGTATATATACAACACTAAAAGTCGAGGCATTCCCTTGACTTTATTTGACCTAGATATCCAGAATGCTATGAAGAATGGCCCAGGAAAACGCAAATAACACTATGAATGTAGCATTGAACCAAAATGGAATGATAATAACCCTCCTTAGCTTAAGGATGTTGATCCACAACCATAGGATCTTAATGTTGAGGCTCATACATTGAACCAATATCAACTAACCCTGTGGCTATGGATGTTACTAGAGTTGTTATGTTGTCGCCACTGCCCGTTGACACAAAGTTTGTTGTTTTAAGTGGTTTACTTCAGATGCTTAAAATTATGGGTTGTTTGTGAGCCTACCAACAGAGGATCTGCATAGCAGTTACATAATATTGTGTTTGTATTCAAGAATATAATGAGAAATCAAAATTTATTTATGGATATTGTTAGGCTTCATGTATTTCCATTATCTCTAACATGCAATGCAACGTTATGGCTATCTTAGCTCCCACAAAGTTCGATTACCAGTTGGCTGAATTACAAAAGGCCTTTTTGGAGAGGTTCTTCCACAGATCGAAGAAGCTGAAGTTGAAAGACCAAATCAATAACTTTAAGCAACTTTCTAGTAATTCGAGCAATACCACCTGGACGTTCACAAAGTGTCTGAGAAGTGTCCCTGACCACAAGATCATTAATGATGCCTTAGTGGGGATCTTCTACTGAGCCTTGGACTATAATAGCCAAGCATGTGCGAATACTATCATGGGAGGCTTGTTTCTAGATCAATCATTTTCAAGGTTGCTGCAAAGCTAGAAAAAAAAGTCAAGACAAATCGTGCATAGAGAATGAGAGATATGTCGATAACAAAGAGCTCATGTGCAGTCTAATTTGTGCAAGCAAAAATCAATGAGGTGATGATGCAAGAGCTTGCTCGAATTAGTACTAATATGAATTTATTGATAAAGCAAAAACGAAGAATGTATGAATGTTATTTCTTATCATCCATCATGAGCACCCATGTACGAGGAGCCTTAATATGAGGAGGACATTTATATCATAGCTGATAAGATGGGGCTTTCTGAACCAAGGCCCAAGGGTCTAATCAAGACTATTGGCCCCAAGGTCATTACTATAAAAGGGATGGTTCCTTCAGAGACAATAATCATGAGGTTATTATTTTAGAAACAAGGGTTAGGATAGAGATGTCGATTAGAGTCATAGAGATGGTTACAATAATGGTCCATATGTGCCACCACATAATCGAGATTCGGGTGTTGGTAGCTTTAGAGTTAAGGTGATGTTTGATTGTTTGTTGAAGAAGGCTGATGTTAGACCCCTTAAGTTAGAACTCGTAAGTCCTTAATTCGTTCGATTTGGTAAAGTTTGAGACCAAATATAAATTTTATTCTAAGTTTAGTCCTTAAGATTCAATTATTGTGAGGTTATGTGTGTGGCTATTTCTAATTGTTCCATCTACGAGAGGTTTACCTATATATATATATATATATATATATATATATATATGTTCCTTGTGAGCAAGTGTAGATATTCAGCACTTAGAAAACAAAATCTTGAGAAAACCCAAGCAAAGGTCTCGACCAGCTATAGTGAAAAAAAATTCTTTATTTTCGATATTTCGATTATTTGACATTTCAAGATTGGTACATTGGCTCTCCTAAGTGGCTTGGTGGTATTAGTTGGTCAAAGAGGTGCTTGGTTCGATGGATATGAAGATTTGGGTCTAGTAAGGGACTTGAAAGGTATGTTAATTTCTAGCTTAATTCAT
>JAOTQJ010163417.1:0-27248 GCA_025642045.1 Solanum sejunctum | reverse complement strand
AATTTACTGCACAGTGATTTTAGTTTATGAAAGTATGGTGGTTTTAGCATGTTTTGAGCTTCAAATCTTGGATCTAATATGGGATTTGATGAGGGGTTTTCATATGAATGTCTTGGGGGTATTGCATGGTGTTAATTAAAGGCTTTAGCACTGATTTTTTTTGCATGATTTCATCTCTAAATTGCATACTCTTTTACCTCCATTACACACCCCAAGGTATTTGATAAAATGTCTGATTATGATTTCTTGAGGAATTGAAGATCCAAAGCATGAGATATGATATAAATTATGTTATGATAATGAAAGGAGCTTATGTATATGTTATTCCTACATGAGATATTGCATTAGAGCCTATGGTGAATCCTATATAAAGTGTTGTAAAGACCATGCCCGATCCGGGGGAAAAGAGCCCGGGTAACCATGCGAAGGGATTATACTTTGTCACCATGGATGTTTGGGGTGTGATCATCATCAACCATATGAGGGGTTTATACCTCTTCACCATGGATGGCGGGGTGTGACCACCATCAACCATGCAAGGGGTTTATACTTCGTCACCATAGATGGCGGGGTGCGACCACCATCAACCACCAAAGGATTTATAACTTGGATTGCTTACCTGGTCTCATTCTTCACATATGATATTCTATATAAGGATGATAATTAAGCATGATTTACTTATTCATTGATCATCATGCCATCTTGCTATAAAATGCTTATTGTCTATCGTTTTGCATTTTGGATTATGATGTCTATCTTTTGCTATATTACATCCCACATACTTAGTACATCGAAATGTACTAATGCATTCTTTTGCCTAAAGGATATCACCATGTAGGAATCGATGCCCGAGTTGATCGTACTCCTCCTCCACATAGCTAGGCAGTGTTATTCCAAGCTTGTTGGTGAGTTCTCCATTTCGAGGACTTTGGTTTATGTCTTTTTTCTATTATCTATGTATTGAGACACTATATCTTTGACTATGAGGGTGAGCCAGTTACTTTATCTTGGCCCTCGCTCTTTGTAAGTTTTAGAGGTGTATGTTGGACAAGGTGTGTACTATGTATAAGCTTGACTCTTGACTTGTGACTTCAATGTTGATGCAAGTTTTTCCCTTTGTCTCATTTCCCATACTTTTATTTGTATATGTCTTTGTATGCTTCCGCAACTAAGGATGTGTGACGATGTGCTAAGAGGCATGTTTGGTGTCTTTCCCCATTCATCATGTCACGTCTAGGCCCTAGGCTTGGGTCATGACAGTGAGTTTTTGCTCAAATATATCATTTTCTTGGGCCATGTGGTTTCTTGATATGGAATGCAGGTAGACACCCAAAAGATTGAGGCGGTTAAAAATTGGCCAAGACCAACCTCACTGATCGAGATAAGGAGTTTTCTAGGATTGGCTGGCTATTATTGAAGGTTTGTTGATGAACTTTGTTCTCTATTCACACCATTGACTAAACTAATTTAGAAGAACATCAAGTTTTAATGGTCTGACGAGTGTGAGAGAAATTTCAGGGAGTTGAAGATGAGGTTAACTACTACACTAGTGTTGACCTCGCCTAATAGGACTGATGGATTTATTATCTATTGCAATGCTTTGAGAGTACGATTGGGATGTGTGTTGATGCAAAGGGGGAAGGTTGTTGCCTATGCTTCTAAATAGCTTAAGGTGCATAAAAAAAATTATCCCACTCATGACTTGGAATTGGAAATAGTGGTGTTTGCTCTCAATCTATGGTGCTACTATTTGTATAGAGCCCATGTTGATGTATTCACTGACCACAAGAGCCTACAATATGTCTTCACCCAGAAAGAACTTAACTTAAGGCAGAAGAGGTGGTTTAAGTTGCTCAAAGACTTCGACATGAGCATCCTCTACCATCTAAGTAAAGCCACTGTGGTTGTTAATGCTCTTAGCAGGTTGTCCATGAGAAGCACCACCTATGTGGAGGAGGAGAAGAGAAAGTTAGCCAAAGAGGTTCATAGACTAGCCTGAGGGGGTATAGTTAGACGAATTAGGTGAAGGAGGAGTTCTTGTGCATAATGGGTCTGCATCATCTCTAGTGGTGGAGGTGAAGGAGAAACAAGATCAAGATCCGATCTTATTACAGTTAAAGGAGGGTGTGTATAAGCAGAAGGTGATGGCTTTTGCCAAAGGGGGAGATGGGGTATTCAGGTATCAAAGCAGATTGTGTGTTCCAGATGTTGGTGATATTTGAGGGAGAATTATGGCAGAGGCCCATAGTTCTAGATATTCCATCTACCTAGAGTCTACCAAGATGTACCATGACCTGAAAGAAGTTTACTTGTGGAGTGGAATGAAGAAAGACATTGCGAAGTTCGTTTCTAAGTGCCCAAATTTCTAACATGTTAAAGTTGAGCACCCAAGGCCATATGGAGTAGCTTAGAATTTTGAGATTTCAGAGTGGAAATGGGAGATAATTTACATGGACTTTGTCACGGGCTTACCAAGGTCCCCAAGACAACATGATTCTATTTAGGTAATAGTTGATCGGATGATGAAATTCGCACACTTTTTGGTAGTGAAAATGACTGACCTCATGGAGGATTAAACTAAATTATATATAAAGGAGATTGTTAGACTTAATAGAGTCCCTTTCTCTATCATCTCAAATAGAGGAGCTTAATTCACTGTCCAGTTTTGGAGATCCTTTTAGAAAGGTTTAGGTACGAAGGTGCACCTTAGCACTATCTTTCACCTGTAGACAGATAGCCAAGCAGAGCGTACTTTTCTAACCTTGGAGGATATATTAAGAGCCTGCTCCATTGAATTTAAGAGTAATTAGGATGAGCATTTGCCTTTGATAGAGTTTTCTTATAACAACTTCTATTCATGGATTCAGGTGGCCCTATATGAAGCACTCTATGAGAAGAGGTATAGGTTTCCTATTGACTAGTTTGAGATAGGTGAAGTAGGGTTGATTGGATCAGACTTGGTACACCAATATATAGATAAGGTGAACATCATTCGAGAAAGGTTGAGGACTGCACAGACTTGACAAAAATCCTACATAGATGTCAGAAAAAGAGACTTGGAGTTTGAGGTTAATGTGTATATTTGAATGTGTCGCCCATGAAAGCTGTGATGAGGTTTGGAAAGAAAGAAAAGTTAAGTCCGTGGTACATTAGCTCTTATCAAATTATAAAGAGAGTGGGCAATGTAGCGTATGAGTTGGATCTACCATCATAGCTAGCAGCCATCCACCCAGTCTTCCATAATTTTATGGTCAAAATATCTTTGGGAGATACACATTTGGTAATGTCTGTTGAGAGTATTAGAGTGAAAGATAGTCCGAGTTTTGAGGAGATTCCTATTCAAATCGTTGATCTTCAGGTTTGCAAGTTAAGAACCAATGAGATCGCAGTTATCAAAGTATTCTAGAGGAACCAATTTGGAGAAAAGGCCACTTGGGAGGAAAAGGAGGACATGAAGTATAAATACCCGTATTTATTCTTTCCTGCTAATGATGAGAGAGTTGATGGTAATGAATCCCCTCTAGCCTTTCGAATTCTCATTCTTTGAGTTCTCCTTTCATTCTCAATATGATATACAATAAAATTGTAGAGCCCAAGTGTGATTTGTTGATCGTTTGATTGTTTTACATGTTGAATTTATTTATTTATTAATTGCATAAGTGAGGCGAGAGCTTGTTGATTGTTAGAGTCTATAGGGAGATTTATCCCTTGACCTAAATCCCTAGATTCTCTTCATTCAAGGACAAATAAGCCCAAGGGGGGAGATAATTGTAATACTCCCTAATTCCCTCTACTTAGCCTGGAGTAGATGCACAGATGATGCTGAGAAAAGACTGAGAAAAAGCTACAGAAGAAGATTTATGATGACCATTTACGACTCATAGATAGGTCTACGACTCATAGAATGGGTCTCATAAAATTGCCAGATGATTTGGTAATATTTTCTAAGTTTAAGGCCTATATATGAGATGGTATACAACTTGTAAAGTATTTCAGGGCTCTTAAATTGGTTTCATGAATTGATGGTTCAAATATCAGCTTTTCAGTATCTTGGATTACGAGTTAGCAAACAACTCGTAGAACATGTTACGACTTATAGAGGAGGTTTCATGACAAATTCTAGTAACTTAAATTTTAGGACCTCTAGTTTATGAAGAGGTAGGTTATGACTCATAGATTGGTCTATGGCCCATAAATGGGGTCTTATAGACTCATATGATAGTCTTAGGAGGAGTATTTTTGTCTATTCTAACCCCTATTTAATTAAATCCTTGGTCGTTTTAGGCGTGAGTTGAAACACCTCTCATGTAATTCGCAAATGCCCTATAGTCTATTTCTTAAATATCTCAAAATCTATATATGATTTTGAAAATATGACTTCATATTCTTGTTCGAGAAAAATATTGTATAGGAAATGAGTGGCCTTTAATTTTAGATGACCCATAGTGAAAAATTATTTTTAGCTACAGGATCTGAGACAGTGTACCTATGCCACCGGTCTGTGTCACGCCCTGGACGTGGACTGGTGAAATCCCCTATCCCTTGTGCATCTGCATCGCACACAGGACGCATACCAGTGCACCAGGTTCCTTCATTTTCCAATTTCGCTCAAGGGTATTTAGATAATAACCCAATGCCTATTTAGATGGTAAATCTCATTTTTTAACGATTTTTCAACTCTAAAGCTCTTAAAAACCTGTCAAATCCTCTCCAGAACATCATTAACTACCCCATTCAAATTTAAAAACCTTAAGAACTTGTTTTGGGTTTCAAAATCCCAATTCAAGCCTCAAGTCTTCCCCAAATCTTTCTTCAAGAAACTCCAAGATTTAGGTGTGTAAGTCTTCACTCATTGGGTCTTTTCACCCATGAAGTCCAACACTCTCTTTTTATGAAATTTTATGATTTCAAGGTTAGAATCTTTACGGGAACTTCCTATTATGCATTACATATATGAGTTATGTTTGATTTTATGAAGTATTTATTGATTATGCATGAATATCTATTGAAAGCTTATTCCATGAGTTGATTTATATCTATTGAAGCTATGCATGATATGAGCTATGAAAACTATGAAAGATTGTGAACTTTTAAGATGGATTTCATGATATCCAAATTAAGGGTTTTACTATAATGTTGGTGGATTGATTTACATGACTTTAAAATGATTTGATTCTACTCTTTCTTGTCTTATACTCTTAAACTACATGATTTTGAGCATGTGTTCATATACCCACCATATTTGACTAAATTTACATAACAAATATTCTTGTGTTGAAGAAATGTTATTGTATGTTTTGCAAGACAAGTATTTTCATGGTAATTATGGGATCCCAAGAATGTGTTAAACTCATGAAAAGTTTCTATGATTTGCAAATGATATGTTGAGCCCTTATTCTATATTCTATCCTCTTGTGAGTGAATAATGTCTACATGAAGGGGGAAAGCATGACAACTATTTTACCCTCATGTACAAACTCAAGCTCCCTAGTAGGGGACAAATATGTTACAATCTCTACCCTCATGTGAAATATAATGCCTACTAGAAGGGTCAAGTCTATGCATTGTTTCTACCCTCTATTATAAGGTATACATCATGTGTAGCGGTCACGTATGTGACTGAGCTACTCATGCCAAGTTACCATGTTTTTATATTAATGATATGATTATTTCAAGTATTCTATGGGATTAGACTTAGCACCAAATGAGGCTTAAGGTGGAGGCTCAATTCAAGGGATCCTTATATAAAGTCTTGATCTCTTAACTATGTGCCACCATAGGATTATATTATTTCCCTAAATGGGCTTTACTAGTGGATCCAACAAGGACAAGTTACCCAATATGTAGGGTCAAGTTTAGTTTACCTTAGTAAGTAGACCACTCCTTTATTCGATGTAGAGTGAACATCAGGATGCCATGTAGTAGCACACTTGGTCTTATATGTCGGTTAAGGTATCCTCCCATATATGGACATTATGTTATGCAGGTTGATTATCTACATACATGTTTTAACTCAAGCATTGATTACATAAGTCATATTGAGCTTATATGTATTGATTATGAATGTGCATCTTGAATATTATGGCTTATATCATTGTTGCATTGCACCTTGTATACCTAGTACATTCTAAGTACTAACGTATACTCTTTGCCTACATGATCTCACCATGTAGGGAGTAGAGCTCCTATCGATCCTCTTCAATGTGGCTAGCGGATTATTTGAAGATAGCTTTGGGTGAGTCCTCCATTCTGAGGACAATATCTATCTTACTTTGATGCTTTTGCTAAGATTTGTCTAATATTTTTGAATACTTATCTTTGAGGGTGAGTCTGAGAGATTTCTAGGTCCTCACTCTATTTGTAGTAGAGGTGTTGCTGGATATTGATCTCATGTGTTGAGCTTGACTCTTATTATACCTATGTTATTATGAAAGACTTCCCTTAGAACCTTATTTCCCTCTATGCTCTTTATGTTGATGATGAGATGAAAGTCCCAAGTCTCTTTTCCCTTATACTTTATTGTTACTTGCTTGTTGTCTTATAATGCTTTCGCAACCAAGGTTGTGCGAATGATATGTTAAGAGATTTATTTTCGGTCCCTTGGAGTTCTCCATTTTCTATTTCAAATCTAGTCCCTAGGCTTGGGTCGTGACATGAATAAAGCCTTAAATAGGACCCTAAGTTTATTTTCCACCATTCTTCATCTTAGGAATTTCTTGAGAACACTAGAGGAGGGAGAAGACCAAGAGTTTTCTATTCTGACACGAGGATCGACTGGAGTTGAATTATTTCTTCTATCCCCAGGTATGTAATGCTTACTAAACTGTGCAACTATATCTATTCATGTACTTCTTTCATCTTCTTAAGTCAAGATTTGGAAAAAAGAGTTAAGATTCAAAAAATTCTATTACCCTAATACTGAGATTTTTCCATTTATTATAAATTCTCCTGATAATGTATGAGGTAATTACTGCATTGCATAATTATTGATATGATATTAAGGTAAATTTTCATACTTGAAATCATGAACCCTAAATGACATGATTCTATGGAATTCTATGCATGGATTGAATTGAGGTTTGAGTTAATGTTGAATTGATGAGTTGATAAAATTGAGCATCATAGAGCATTTGAAGCATATTCAAGATAATCACTTACATTACCATGAAAATTACTTGCATTGCATGATAAGTCAATTTGAATGAGTCGAAATGACTATATGAGTCTAAGTCAAGTTTGATTATATGCATTGATTGACTGAGTGATGAGTAACTAAGACGAGTTAAGATAAGGTAATCCAATGAGGTTGAGATTCGAGTTAATTGGCTAAGCATTGAGGATTGAGTTGATTGATGAGTTGAGCATGTTTTAGTCTTGGAAGAAGTATCGACCACCGAGCTGGGAGCAAGTAAATAACTACTTTAACCCATGGAACTATGTTGTTGATGTAGAAAAGTTGTGCACCATCATTATTACGACTTTTGTCCCAAAAGTGGACATTTACTATATATTTATGAGAGAGGTTGATCATCCTTTATCGTGGCAAATTTAGGACGGGCGTGGCATGACGTCGCCTTTGTTGTGCATTACCAAACTAAAGATGATTGGATTGGATGTCAGTTAAGACAAACTCTTAAGATACATTGATTAAGCATGACATTTTCAATTGAATTATTTTATTGAGCCTATTCCCACTGAGTTTACTTTAAAAAGCATGATTTACATTAAACTTGCATATATTGAGTTGAGCATGAGTTGTTAAGCCGAGATGAGTGAGTTGAGTCTTACTTACTTGAGCTATTTCACATATCAGTATTGTCACAACCTAAGCCTAGGGCCTAAATGTGACCGACGAATATAAAACCCAGATGAACCCCAAACAAGCCTCATAGCATATCATTACACATCCTTGATCGCAGAAGCAATGTAAAATAACATAATAGACATAAATAAGGGAAATTGGAACTATGGGAGAGATTAATACTTAAGTAATATGCAAATTTTTAGAAAACAAGGACAAAGGACTAATGGAAAAAGCTAGCATAATATCATAAATGAGAGACAAAAGAGTCAAGGCTCCCATGATAGATGCATAGCATGTCCAACACCACCTCTACTATATAGATAAGAGAAGGGGCCAAGATAAAGCAACTGGGTTCACCCTCATAGTCAAGATTGAAAATAAAGAAGAGTGTCTGAATATATAATAATAGAAATATATACAAAGGTCCTCGGAGTGGAGGATTCACCAACTAGCTTGAGTAGTACCGAACTAGCCACCTAGAGGGGGAGGATGATCAACTTGGGAATCGATCCCTACATGGTGATACCATATAGGCAAGAGTATGCAATAGTACGTTTGATTCTAAGTATGTAGGATGCAATGCAACAAGAGACAAGCATCATAACCAAAATGCATAACCATAGGCTATAGGCATAATATAACCATATGGCATATATCGTCAATGCATAAGTAAAACATGCTTAAGGAACTCATACTCATATAGAATATCATATGTGTAGAATAGACACCCTTGGTTGGTTGATGATGATCTAACCCCATCACCCAGGCAGTGTGGTACAAACCCCTCATATGGTTGATGATAATTACACCTTATCACCCTGGTGGCGAAGTCAAATCCCTCACATGGTTTGATGAATACAAACTCCCACCTATGTTGATGAATACAAACCCCCACCTTGGTTGTCCGGGCTCTTATTTCCCCGTATCGGGCATGGTATAATGCAACACTTTATATAGAGTATATCATATACATAAGCTATTTTCATTATTATAATATCACTCATATCATATGTCATGCTTTGGACCTTCAATTCCTCAAGAAATCATAACCAGACATTTTATCAAATACTTAGAGGGTATGAAATTGTAGTATAAAACCATGCAATTTAGAGATAAAATCATGCAGGAAAATCCATTGTAAAACTATCAATCAACACCTTGCAACACCCTCAAAGAATACACATCAAAACCCCTCCTCAAATTTTATATTAGACCTAAGATTTATAGCTCAAAACATAGCAAAATAACCATACTTTCATGAACTCAAGTCACTTGAAGTAAATTTCTTAATATACAAAACCCACATGTAAAATCAACTTTAAATCATACAAATTGAGTAAAAGGAGATTAGAGCACCATGGTTGTAAGAAACCAATGGCTAAAACCTACATACCTTGACCTTGAAGAATTTCTTGAAGCAAACTTTAATGGAGACTTGAAGATTGAAGGAATTTCGTAGATCCAGATGAGGGTTTTGAGACTTGAATCTTAAGAGAAATATTAGTCTAAGTGTTTGAGTGACTATTGGGGAATGTTTAAGATGATATAAGGGTGAAATAAGGCTAAGTATAGATGTTTTCTCTTGTAGGCTACCAGTGCATAAGCCAACCAAATAAATCCACCAATATTCAAAATAATCATTCCTAGTTCAAAAGGACACTTAGCGATATCACCTACCCTCCTCCACACTTGGGGACAAAACTCATGCCAAAGATCAATCTTAGAGAAGTGACTAACCCATTGTAGTTAACCGAATAGATTGACCATCCTCAACCATCATATTACAACCTTATGGGTTCTATACCTATTGGAAGCATGCTAGGCAAGTAGCCCAAACTACCACAAGACCTCCAACCCATCAAGCTAAGTTCAACCAAGATCATAAGACAAGGCTCTATGCAACAAGAATATGGGGCAACCCTTATAGATTCCCCCTTTCAATCCATCGGTGCTAAGTCATCATCCCACAAGAATACTTATAGCATACATATACATACTTTCAAAGAGGCAATAGTCATTTTTTTCTTTCCAAATGATTTCAATGCATAATTGGGCTTAAAAGTGAAACACCATTCACAATAAGCCATACTTAGTCTTAAATGCCAAAATTATAATTTCTTAGTCATAATATCCATGCATAGGAATATTCCATTCATATGCAAAATGGTGCAAGAACCCTAAATGCTCAATGAGCCAAAAACCAAAGGCATATGTATGATCACATTATTTTCATAGCCAACATTTTGTCAGATTTGTACCATAAAATAAAATTGGGCATAACCCATAACATAATTTCTCAAAATAATTCATGTACATGAATGCATATGTTATGATCAATTAGGGAGTGACATGGGTAATTAAGACTCAATCTAAAATCAATATTTATAATAAGCAATTGAAGTGAAAACATAATTAATTCTACATTTAAATCCGTAGTGTAATCTCTCATGCATAAATGATTCAAAAAAAGGGGAACATGCATGCTTATAATTTCATAAACTCAAAGTAAATCCTCATATAATGGTTTAAATCATGTTAAAATCATCAAATAAATACTACTCATGCATCAATAGAATTTTAGGAATCATAATATTCAAAATCCCCAAATTAAAGTAAGGAAAATCCATATAGATTTTCTTGAGAATAGTTTTGGTTCTCCTCAATTGGAAGGAATCAACGATCAACCCTCATACCCATAAATCCTACTAGCACCAAGAAATAACACAAGAAATAGTAACTCCTGGACATATCAAATCACCCCACTCAAAACATCGGTCACAACATGGCCTTACTTTGGGCCAACTAAATCATATGAGGAGTAATA
Organism: Solanum sejunctum; assembly: GCA_025642045.1. Taxonomy (NCBI): domain Eukaryota; kingdom Viridiplantae; phylum Streptophyta; class Magnoliopsida; order Solanales; family Solanaceae; genus Solanum; species Solanum sejunctum. The sequence continues at coordinate 16,620 of JAOTQJ010163417.1, read as the reverse complement.
GAGGGTAACCAATTCACAACCTCCTGTATCAGCCCTCTAAGCCCAAGAAGCTCCTAATATCTGATGGGTTCAAAGGTTTAGGACAATCTCTAATCATCTTCGTCTTACTAGGGTCAACTCTAATACCATTACCTGACACCACACGACCTAGGAAGGCAACCTCTTACAACCAAAATTCCCTTTTCTCCTATCTAGTATCCAAACTTCTTCATTAAACTTTGTAGTACTACTGTTAAATGACTCATGTGCACTACCTCATTAGGGAAATGAACCCTCATATCATCATCGAAACCACCAAAAGCTTATTAGAGTAGGCGCTAAGAGATCATATCCATGAGACCCTTAAGTATAACTGGTGTACTAGTCAAACCAAAAGACACTAACCCAAAACCAAAATATTGGAAAGGACATTCAAGCCCTCATCTACCACTAACAATAACTCAATAACGAAAGAACTTAGGTCCTACACCTCCATCTCTCAAAAGATGACAAATGTGACCCCCGAGAACCCAATTATACCTTAATACAAGAAAAATACCTACCTCTCTTGCTACCATTTAACAACCTCCCAATCAAATACGGACTCATTAGGAAATCGATACCTAAATCTATGGGCCCTACCACCCATGAAGACACAATATGCATGCAACCATTCCATCCCTATAATGACATCAAAATTCACCATAACTCCAACAAGCCACAAAGCAAGACCTAATGCAATACAAACCTAGATCCACACCTATAAAACTTCTAGTAACAATATACCCAGCAAAAGGATAGACACCAAAGAACTACACAATAACTTGGGCACACAAGAAGCCCCATTAGCAACCAAAAAGAATAGAGAAGAAATAGTGGCACACCAGGCCTAACAATGCTTGCGAAACAAAGCTAAGGAAACTTAACTTACTGGTAATAGCATCGAGTATCTTATCACCTCCTTGAGCTACTTAGTCAACATGACCACCCGATCCAAAAGTCAACTATAAGGGCAATCCAGAATACTGTGGCCACCCAAAACATACACCCTTGTTCGCCCAAATGGGTCACCATGATGTAATACCCCACACCTTACACTACTAGTATAATTCAAATGAAACATGACATGATTTGGTTGAATTAGCGCTAATTTTCGAGTGTATACATGTTTTGTGTTGAATTGAGTAGATTATGGACTTAAATGAAGTAAGAGAATTGAGGTTCTTATAGAACTTAGGAATCTAGCAGGTGAATCACCTACTTGATTAGCTTAAATTGTCAGTTAAAACGGAGATGAGGCTCGACGTTGAATTTGTCCAAGTTTGATTATGAATAAAGTTTGTATTATAAGGTTTAACTATAGCCTATGTTTTAGTATCATAAATGGTCTATATGATCAGCCAAAGGAGAATATTAAAAAGGGCCCAAATACACCCCAACTCACTTGGCTAATTGGACCCAAAACTAAGTGAAGAAAGAACTGGAAAATAGGCAGCCCAAGCCCATCAATTTGGAGACCCATTTAGGCCAACGTGTGAGGGCCAAGCTGGTGGATAAATAGATTGATAATGTGATGTATAGGGTGGTCAAAATTTCAAGGGAAGGTCGGCCAAATACCCCTTTATAAAGGGTTCAAAAGCAGCTCCACAATTCATTCTCAAGTTGAACACAAAAACAATCAGATTGCTCTCTCTACTTTCTCTCAACTTTTCTCAACTTTGTAAAATAGCCAAAAGGAACTTATAGGGTTATTGTATAATCCCTAAACCATTAATTAAGTGTTAAATAAGTTTGCACATGTGTTTAGTATGGTTTTCGTATGAAAAACAAGAAGTATATGCTAGTATGTTGGTGCTGGAAAATCTAGACAGATTCTGTGCTGAAAGTTGCTGCACCTTTTCCTTTTGTTTTGGTGATTTCTATATGGTTTATGAGTTGTATTATGAATATAACTTGGTTTACTTAACATTATTTGAGTTATAAACATCACCCTAAGGTTGATTCCCTAACTTTGGTTTCATTTAACAAGCGTGTTTTATTGTGTTATCTTAAGTGTCATGTTGATTGGAACTTGAGGGTTGTTGTATGTAAGGCTATTAGCTCACGTCCTTCATGTCTTATCAAGTTCTATTATAAGACTTTTTTAGGTCTATTTATATGTATAAATATTGCTAGAACAGTTTGGTTAAAGTTGGAATAGGTTTGGAGTTGTTGACAACGAAATGTAGCGAAGAGAGGTAACGTTATGCTGTCCATTTCAAGATTGTTTAGAATTATTATGTGTTATACTTTGTGGGCTGTTGTAAGGTTGTTATGGCATTAAAATAGGCTGGTCATGAAGTGTATCTGTGAATATGTGTTGGAAAATATGATTAGAGATGTAGAGGTTGGAAGAATACACTCGGTTTATAAATACCTGCTTGCTGTCCATGTGTTGTTTTATTATGTGATTGGACTGCCAAGATATATTTATTTTCTATTAATGCTAGTTTTATCACCTAATATGTTGTATATAAGTATTTGGAGGAATAAAAGGTTATCTTGAGGTAGTAACGAGGTCATACAATGAGGTATGTAAGGTTACTTGATTTCGTATCACTTGGTATGAAACATAGATCTCTCCATGGTACATAAAGGCATTTGTTAGCTCCGACACAACTATTAACCATTTCCCTACTCTTGTAAATGTTCATATGATTCCATATATAGTCACCTTCAAAACTACATACATGTTTGGATACCAAGTTACATGAGTTCTTGATACAAAATAAAGTTCACGAGTTGTTCCATTTCATATCATTTCATCATTTGTGTAATGTACTCTTTTCATTGTCATGTTGTCTTGTGTGATTTTCCACATGTGACATTCTACGTATATAATCCTACAACTCTAATATTATGGCCATTAAAAGAATCATCTCAAAGGTAATTGAAAGATAAAGTATATAATTTTTGATAGGTGGTAGCCCGATGGGTGGAGATAGCACCTAGCTAGGGACGATCCTATCAATAGGGGTAGCTCGAGGGGTTAAGTATAACATAGCCAGGGATGAACCTGATATAGTTTCACCACTGATCAGTTGGTCATTTATTTTATAACTGTGCACAAATTTTACAGTAAAGGTAAAGTAATATAAAGAACATAAAGTACATGATCCCACAGTACAACTAAAGATGGCCTCTTATGCTGCACCAATGTACAGTTTCATTTAAATTGTTACTTCATATGCAGTGTTTTTTGCCTTACATACTCAGTACATTATCTCGTATTGATGTCCCTTATAGGGGACCTACATTTCATGCTGCAGGTACAGGTGCTAGTAGATCTCCCCAGTAAGAGTACAGGACTTTGGGGCGTGACACATGATCTATCCTACATGTAGGGCACTTGAGATTATTCGTTCCCCTATCATCTCCTCTGCTCTTATTACATTTACGAGGGTAATGCTTAACCTTATGACCCATCTCCCCATAACCATAACAAGCATTAGTACCTCTCAAGCATGGGTTATCATCCCCTCTACCAAATTTTGGGCACCTAGTATAAGGCACCATACTACCTCTATATCTCCCTTTAGAACTTTGGAACTTACCCTATTACGGTCCCTCTTGGCCTCACTACCTCCCTTCTCACTACTAGAAGTCTCGGTAACACCCACATGTTGATCGAGATGAGTTGCCAATTTTGCTGCTGCTTTGGCCACTTTCCATAGAGCATTGCAAATCTCCACATTCATCTTAGCACCATCTTGAGTAACTTGAGGCATATTTTGAGATGTAGCGGTTATGCATTAGCAATAAGCCCTAGGGGACCTAACTCTATCGCACAACATTGATCATAAAGAAGTAAAACATTTCCTAAAATATTTCGTAGACTCTTACTCATAGTTGTGGTGCCCAACATAACCATGAATAAGACTCTAATCGATACGGTGTGTTGGACTCTGAGGATCTATCACTAGGCTCTGATACCATCATTGTCATACCCAAGCCTAGGACCTAGATGTGATCGACGAATGAGGAACTCAGAGGAACCCTAAACAAGCCAAGCATATCATTGACATCCTTGGTCACAAAAGCAATGTAAAATAATACAAGGGACATAAACAAGGGAAATTGGGACTAAAGGAGAGAGAATAATACTTAAGTAATATGCAAACATTTAGGAAACAATGACAATGGACTAATGGGAAAAGATTGCATAACATCATAATCAAGAAACAAAGGAGTCAAGGGTCCTATCATAGATACATAGCATGTCCAATAACACCTCTACTACATAGATAAGAGCGGGATCCAAGATAAAGCAATCGAGCTCACCCTCATAGTCAAGATAGAAAATAAAGAAGAGTGTCTCAGTACATAATAAGAGAAATATATATAAAGGTCCCCGGAGTGGAGAACTCACCAACTAGCTTGAGTAGTACCGAACTAGCCATGTGTATGGGAAGGATGATCAACTTGGGTTTCGATCCCTACATGGTGATATCATGTAGGCAAGAGTATGCGTTAGTACGTTTGATTGTACTAAGTATGTAGGATACAATGCAACAAGAGATAAGCATCACAATCAAAATGCAACCATAGGCAATAGGCATAATATAACAATATGGCATGTATGATCAATGCATAAGTAAAACATGCTTAAGTAACTCATAGCCATATAGAATATCATATGCGTAGAATAGACCAAGCTAGGTTTCCAAAGTACAAACCCCTTGGTTGGTTGATTATGATCTCACCCCATCACCCTGGTGGTGTGGTATAAACCCCTCACATGGTTAATGATAATCATACCTTATCACCCTGGTGACAAAGCACAAACCCCTCACATAGTTTGATGAGTACAAATCCCCACCTCGATTGATGAGTACAAACCCCTACCTCAGTTGATAAGTACAAATACCTACCTTGGTTGTCTGGGCTCTTAGTCTCCCGGATTAGGCATGGTATAATGCAATATTTTATATAGAGTATATCACATACATAATCTATTTTCATCATTATAACATCATTCATATCATATCTCGTGCTTTGGACCTTCAACTCCTCAAGAAACCATAACCAAACATTTTATCAAACACTTAGAGGGTGTGAATGGTAGTATAAAATCATGCAATTTACAGATAAAATCATGCAAGAAATTCCACTACAAAACCATCAACCAATACCTTGCAACACTTTCAAGCAATATACATCAAAACCCCTTCACAAATCTTACATTAGATCCAAGATTTATAGCTCAAAACATAGCAAAACAACCATACTTTCATGAACTCAAATCATTGTGCGGTAAATTACTTAATATACAAAACCCACATGTAAAATTAACTTTAAATCATGCAAATTGAGTAAAAAGAGATTCGGGCACCATTGGTGGAAGACCCAATGGATAAAACATACATACCTTGAACTTAAAGAATTTTTTGAAAAAGACTTTAATGGAGACTTGAAGCTTGAAGGAATTTCTTAGATTCGGATGAGGTTTTGGGGACTTGAATCTTGAGAGAAATATTAGTCTAAGTGTTTGAGTGAGATTGGGGAATGTTTAGGATGATATGAGGGTGAAATAAGGCTAAGTATAGGTGTTTTCTCATGTGGGAAGGCTTAGTCCCAAGACTTAAAAGTCTTGGATCAAAAAATAAAAACTGAACCAATATGACACTGGGGCATGTCATGCCCCAAACGCGGATTTCATTCTGGAATTCGTCACTTGGAATTTCAAAATTACGAATCGTTTGCTCTAAAATCGGGGTTAGACTCTTTTCCCATAATGTTGACCCCCTGAACAAGATTATGAAGTTGGATTTTTGATATCGCACATGAATTTTAAGATATATAGAATTTAAAATTTGGCATTCTGAGGCATATTTTCGGGCACTTTTTTGGGTCGTTTCAAGTATATTGCATGTACTGATGTCCATTTGGATCTATATCATTTTATCATACAGATACAGTCGATAGAGGACTTTAGTCCGTGCACTATTGAAGTATAGATCAGTGCATTCAAGACTTGGTGAGCCCTCCTTGCATTCCAAAAGAACCCTTTTATCTTTTTACTTTCATTGAGTATGTTATTTCTTTTATGTGAGGTGTCCATGACCTGTCATGGTACCATCTAAATTGTTGAGTAAAGACCTTATAGATACTGAGTAAAGGATTTGTTGAGTATTTTGCATCCAAACTTATTTCATTAGAAACTATGAGTTAATTAAGTTATATTTTATCCATATGATGCCTTTCCATTTGATTAATGTCTTCAGCTGTCAAGTCGAGGTGATGATGAGGCCAAGGGGTTCTCTTGAGGAATCAATAATGGTTCTTCATGTGCCGGCACGCCAAGGGTACCCTCCCAAGGCGTGACATTGAGAGGGACCACCGATGTAGTAATAAGGAGGGTGATTTTGATGGCATTCATGACTTTTTCTGATGACTAAAACTAGTGGCTCAGCGACGATGCCCGTAAAAATGATATTTGCCAATTTCCGGCAAAACACTAGGTAGCTAAATAATGATGTTGTGGTGGCTATATAGAGTATTTGCGGCTAGTTCCAACGGAATTTGGGGATAGTTAAAGTTGTGAGACTAATCCATCGTTGTTTGGTGGAAGAAGAAGCTCAAACTAGTGCACTGCGTGTATGTTTGAGGCTGCAAAAAAAATTCTTTTCTTGGGTTAAGAATGTTATTATGTATGTGTGTCGGTCCTCTCTTCATCTAATCAATTCTTCTTCAATTAAAGGTATATGTTGGAGGAAAGAAAGAGATGTTGGGAAAGGAGTAAAACCTGAAAAACGAATAAATAATGAGTGAGTAATATTTTCCAAGTAAAAAAGATTATTGGAGTGATTCTTGGGAAGACAATATTCTACATATGCAAGGAAAATAAATATTAAGGAGAATTTTTCTTAATATGAAAAGATTTTACCAAATTTTAAATTTTGAAATTTGAATGTAATTGGGACTAAATAATATTCTATCAAAATATGTAATATAAATAACTACTAAATTAATACGTAATAAATTTTTAAAAAGTCAATGTTATTTATGACAAACCAATAACTTATAAAGTTTTCTCATTTAAATATTTATAAAATAAAATAGAAGATAAATAATAATAATTTTGTAAATTATGAATGCCATAAATACAATTTATAAGGTAAAAACTAAATATAAACTTATGCATATAATAAAAATATATTTTTTAAAAAATACTTAAATAATCGAGTAACATAAAAAGGGGTAAGGTGGGTCAAAATTGAGTATCAACAACTTTCCTTTCTTTGCTCGATAATGAAGGATGAATTATCGAGCAAAGAAAATTGTCAGAGTAGCCAATTTTGTACGACCAATGAAATATTACCGGGGAACCAAATAGAGCAAATGGGGTTGGAAAAATATTAGGACCGAGACTTCGATTTCAAGTCACATATATATCTCTCGTTTTACAAGAATTAGGTTGTGTGTAGTTTTGGATTGAGGAATGGATGAAATTCCTAAAGGTAGAAATAACGATAACGGACTCGAAGTATAACACCCCAATTTGTTTTAGCTAAGATTGAGTCATTCTTCATATGATACAAGATTTTAATTGATAACTTTTAAGTGGCTACAGATGTTAAAGTCAACTTCTTAGTTTGAAATAGAGTTGGAGATGATCTAAGGTCACACAAACCCTCTAATGCAAAGTTCAGCCAAAAACATTCTTAGCGCTTCAGTTCCAATGTAAGATTCTATAATAATTAGATGGATTAATGATGTAAAGTTATATATACATGCTAGAATTAATTCCTATGTATTTCATAATAGATGTGATTTAGAATCATAATGGATCTTTTACATCAAGCCAAGACCAAAGAATTTCTAGCGACTAAGTTTTCATATGAGTTGATAAAAGGGTCAATTTTAGATGACCATATATACTAAAGTATAATGATTTAGGTGACCTGTAACAATTCAAATATAATATATTTGAGTTATCTTTTCAATGCATCCAATTTCAACTTAATCAGAGTTCGGAGTAAAAAGTTATGAGCATTTAAGTGGAGATGTGCAGAGTTGTCAGAAGGTCCGCGATAGCTCCGTGTCGTAGACTTGATGCGAACCTTTTCTATATAAGCTAAGTGATGTCCTTTTATTTTATTTTGAGGGTACTTTTATCCTAAAATCTTTGGGGGTCTATTTAATATCCCAAAATGCATAAAACGACAGTTTTCATAAGTAAAACTCTCTCCTTTACTCCTAAACATAAATGCTCAAAAAATCATCAAGAAATTATCAAGTTAGGATTAACTTTCAAGATTTATCCTCAAGATAAGTTATTCTTCATAAATTTCAATCTACCCAACCTAAATTTCTTCATCTATTCGTGAATCTGTAATAAAATCTTAAATCATAACCTTGGGTTTCAAGAAAATGAATTCAAAAATTTCAAGAAAGAATTTCTTGATTCTTGTTCTTCAAGAATTAGGGTTTTTCATCAAGAACTCTAAATATTCTAAGTAAATAATCAAACAAAAGCCCTTCAAACAATATCTTTTCAAGTTCCTCCACTCTAAAAGAACTACCAAGATCAAAGATATCTCCTAAAAAGCTAGCATTCATGAAATTTCAATTATAATATCAATTTTTCAGGTATGTAAGGATAAACTAAAGAATGGAGTTGTTCTTGCATGTGCCCCCATTGATGATAATAGAGGATTTGTGAGTGTTATGAGTCTTTATACGTGTTTCTTGAATATTTTCTTGCAAATAATATATATATATATATATATATATATATATGTATATTACAAGTACTTTCATGTGTTGATGATTATCATAAATTTGTTTTACTAAATACACGCCTTTATATGAGTTACTTCATAAACCCTATATGGTATTTTATAAAAGAATGTATGAATGAACCTAGCAGTTAAGTCTAAAGCCTTGCCTTGAGTATATTGATTGTGATTATGATGTGAGCAAGATGATGAGTTAATAGAGCTTAATGATCCCTTGACTATTCACAATTGAACTCCAGAGTTTTCTCTAATTGACTTCTTCCTAATGATTGATTTGAGTCCTTGAGTTACTAAATAAGAATTGAGTTGAGGAGATGAATGAGATGATAGGCCGAAAAGCCCAATTGAGTTGAATTAGTGAGATGATGAGAGTCCTTATGAGACTAATTGAGATGATTTATTGAGATGAGGAGTCTTATGAGCAATGAGTCTTAGGAGGAGTATCAAGCACTGAAACGAGTAAGATTAAGTCTAAAGCAAACTCATTAACTACATCGCCAAGCGTAGGAGTAGACTAAGTTTGTTAAAGTTGGACAGATTCCTATTTTTAGGACTAAGTCCATTATAGTCGAACATATCCCTATTCTATTATCCTAAAATAATAGGACTTGATTGGTTAATGGTCTGGATCCATTATGGATTTGATTCATTCTTTATCTCGCAAGTACGGAACGACTATCGCAATATCAGCGGGATTGTTGTATAATCACTTGCTCATAAGTGATTGTTGTCAGATAAGAGAAACTACCAAATAGGTTCTACACTGAAAGTACTCTGATTTGATTGGATTGGATAGGATGGTATTGATAGGTCATTTTCTACTCTTTATTCTTGCTTTAGATAGATATTTGACATTCTTATTGAGTATCTTCTGAGTTGATATGATTCTATATTATTTTACCTATATCTGTTTCACTCTACTATTTTACATACTCGTATATTCCATGTATTGGCATCCATTTTGACTACATCATTTCATGATGTAAAGACAAGTATTAGAGATCATCAATACACACTTCATTAAGGATCAATTCGCATTCAGCTGAGTCGATGAGACCTTCTTATTTTCGTAGAATTTTCATATAAATATCATCTAGCTACTAAAGTTTTGGATTTTTCTTTTATTTGAATGAAGATAGCCCTGAACCTGCCATTCACACTATCTAGATAGTAGAATTAGAGGCTTTATTGACTAGATAATGATGAGTTGATGTTGAGACCTTTATATCTTGACTATTTCCTTTTAAAACTATTCTTATGTCAGAGAATTAGAATTTGATTGTTGGCCTATGGCCTATATATATTGAGACAGATTGAGGATTTTGATTTGCCCATCTTATTTTCTCTTTATTTTAAATCTTCCGCTAATTGAATGAATGTAATGAAGCTAAGTGGTTCGCTTGGAAACCATAAATGGTTTTTGAGTGCCGATCATGCCAAGGTTATCCTCCTAGGGCAAGACACAAAGTAGGAACGATAACAGTTAGAATCAGAAGGACTAGAGCATGAGGTGGTACGAATGATGTGGCAAGATAGAGGACAAAAATGATTTATGTCAAAGCAATATGTAGGAATAAAGTTTGATACCTTTAATTCTAATATAACTAAATAAAATGGTTAGTTGATAAGTATAAAATATGAACCAATGTGATGAGTGCTTGTCACGACCCAAGCCTAGGGCCTAGTTGTGACATGACGAATGGGTAACCCGAAGGGACCCCAAACAAGCCTCTTATAATATCGTTATACATCCTTGTTCGCAAAAGCAATAAAACAACAATAAGAGATAGTAAATAGGGATAAACGAGGATAAGGGACAACTTTAATACCACAGGAATATAGAAGCCAAGAGTATAGAATTAATACATCATAAGGTTCTAACAACACCTCAACTACATAGATAGGAGCAGGGGCCAAGACAACTTTTCGGAATCACCCTCACAGTCAAAAGCGTACATCAAAATAAAGAGAGTCCTTATACATAGCATAAGATCAAAGACATTGTCCCTAAAATTAAGGACTTACCAAACTTGTTTTGAGTAGTATTATTAGCCATGAGGAGGAGGAGGATCAAGTGGGGCTCCGGTTCCTACATGGTAACATCATGTAGGCGTAAAGTGTGCATTAGTATGATTGAATGTACTAAGTATGTAGGATGCAATACAAGTGATGACAATATGCAATATTATAAGCCATGGATAGAATAATAACAATATCTCATGAATGAATAATGCTTGAAATAAAACATGCTTGCATAGTACATATTACATGTGGAGGAAGAGACTATCATCATAGACCAAGCAACTTAGTACTTGGAATCTAAGGTAGACCACCTTTTTGAAGTGATTGAGGTACTAACCCCTCAATTGATTGATAAATATAACCACCCTCCATTAGAAGTAATTGAGGTACCAACCTTTAATTGCTTGATGGCAAACCACCCTCATCCGAGGTGATTGAGCTACAAACCCCTCAATTGGTTGATGGACATGACCACCCTCCTATGGAAGTGATTGTGGTACCAACCCCTCAATTAGTTGATGGCATACCACCCCCATCCGAGGTAATGGAGGCATCATACCTCAATTGGCTATAGTCAACTCACAACACTATAGATATATATCATGACATCAACACATACATACCATCCGTTCATCATCATAAAGTCACTTAACTCATATGCCATGCATTAGGCCTTCAACAACTCAAGAACATAATTCAAATATTTTATCAAAGACTTGGCGGGTGCGTAATGCTAGTATAAGATCATGCAATTCATGAGTGAAATCATGGAAGAAAATTCAATGTAAAACTACCCACTAATACTTGGTAATACCATTATGAAATGTACATCAAAACCCTTCACCATATCTCAAGTTAGATCAAAGATTCATAGCTCAAAACATGCTTAAACAGTTACACTTTTATGAAATGCCAACATAATTCATAGTCAAATTCATACTAAGTAAGACCCATAAGTAGATCAACTTAGAATCATGCAATTTATATGAAAAGGAAGCTTGGGCACCATGGATGAAAGGGTCCAATGGTTAAAACCCACATACCTTGACTCTGGAGAATTCCTTGACAAAGATTGGAATGGAGACTTAAAGGTTAGATGAAATCCCTGAGATTCGGAATGAGTTTTGGCATTTGAATGTTGAGTGAAATATTTATCTAAGTGTTTGAGAGAGTATTTGGGAATGTCTTATATGATATTGTATTGAAATATGACTAAGTATAGATATTTTCACGTATGACCGAGATGAAAAGAACTGGATAAAATAACACTATGGCGCACCCCAGCTCCATCGCGCTAGGGGCACGCACAACTCACTGGAAATTGCAACTTTGAAAAATTATTTTTTTGATACAGTTGCTCTAAAATTAGAGTTAGACGCATCTACCACTCAATTTTGACCTATGATCAAAAATATGAAGTTGTATTTTCGAAATCACACATGGATTTTGGTATATATGGAAATCACAAATTCGAACACTTTTGAGGCACATTTTCGGGCACTTTTTGGGGTCATTTCAATATCTCCCCCTTGGAAACATTCGTCCCTAAATGTCAAAGAAATGTATATGAAAGACATAAACAAGTTAATTTCAACCTACATAAGGATGCAACAATGTACTTAAACATCATTTCAAAAATCTCAACATAAATGTCAAAATCATTGTAAACTTGTCAATATAAACATGAATGCATGCAAATGACATAGGAGTTGAATCATAAGACTTGAAATCACATAGTGGAGTTAGAGTTAGAACCTTAGGCTTGAGTAGAATAGAAGAGATAAGGATATCACTTTTTCATGTCCGCCTCGGCCTCCCATTTAGTACTTTGACTTGTTGATTCCTCCAAAGAACGTTAACAAAAGCCACATCCTTATTCCTCAACCTCCTCACTTATCTATCTAAGATCTCTACTGGAACCTCTTCATAAGCCAAGTTGTCTTCCACAACAACTACAACATCCAATGGAACAACAACATTTGAGTCACCTACATATTTCCTCAACATGGATATATGAAACACCAGATGAACTAAGTCTATTTCACTAGGCAACTCCAACTCATAAGCTGCCTTGCCAATCCTCCTCATTACCCTATAAGGACGCACATGTCTTGGACTTGACTTCCCTTTTTTACCAAAATGAACCACACTCATCATGGGTGAAACCTTTAAGTAGATCCAATACCAACTTCAAACTCAACTTTGGGATATTTTCAACCTTTCCCTAATCAATCTCACCTTCTCCAAAGCCTCCATAACTAGATCCAGACCCAACAATGAAATTTCTCCCACTTTGAACCACCCAACTGGCGACCTACACCGTCTACTATAGAGGGCCTCAAAAGGAGTCGTCCTAATGCTAGAATGATCACTATTATTATAAGCAAACTCAATCAATGAAAGATGATCATATCAACTAACCTTAAACTCCAAAACACAAGCCCTAAGCATATCCTTAAGAGGTTGGATAGTTCTTTCGACTGGCCATCCATTTGAGGGTTGAAAGGCCTTACTAAGCTTTACCTTGGTTCCAATACCTCTTTGGAAGGATCTCCAAAAGTGAGAAGTGAATTGAACACCATGATCTGATATGATAGAAAAGTCCACTGCATGAAATCTAACCAACCCGTGAATGTAAACTTTGGCATAGTCTTCGGCCCCATAAGTAGTCTTGACCAGTAGAGAATGAGTCGACCTTGTCATCCTATCATCCTCCGCCAAAATGGAATCAAAACCTTTTCTAGTCTTAATAAACCCAACCATAAAAATCCATGTTAATTTCCTCCCACTTCCAAGTAGGAATCTTTATATCTTGGGTTAGGCCACCCGACCTTTGGTGCTTGGCTTTGACTTATTGGTAACTATGACAATTAGATATAATTTGGCAATGTCTATCTTCATACCTCCCCATAAAAACACATCCCTCAAATCTCTATACATCTTGGTAGAACCGGGGTGAAGAGAATAGGAAGAATTGTGAGCCTCATCAAGAATCTTCTCTCTAAAGCCATCAACACTAGGCACACACAACCTAACTTGGTACCTAAGGGCACCATCTCACCCTTTAGAGAAAACCTCCTACTTCCCTTCACTCACTAAGGTCATCAATTCAAATAAGGAGGGATCACGATCTTGCTTTGCTTTTACCTCATCTACCAAGAAAGATTTTGAACCATCAACAATAACAATACCAGCATTATCACCCTCTTCTAACCTAAACCCCAGTCTAGCTAACCGATGGACCTCTCTAGCCACCACTTTGGCTTGACTATCAACATGAACTAGGCTACCCATAGACACCTTACTCAAAGCATCGGCCACAACATTAGCCTTACCAGGTTGATAATGCACACTCATATCATAATCCTTAAAAAGTTCTAACTACATTCTTTGCCTCAAGTTGAGATCTTCTTGAGTGAACACATATTGGAGACTCTTATGATCTGTAAACACATCAACATGCACCCCATACAAATAATGATGTCAAATTTTCAAAGCAAAAACCATGGTGGCCAATTCAAGATCATGAGTAGGATAATTCTTTCCATGCAACTTAAGTTGCTTAGAAGCATAGGCTATCACCTTACCATTCTGCATCAAAAACAACCCAAACCAATCCGGGAGGTATCATAATACATAATAAACCCTTTTGGTAGAGACAAAATAGGAGAGGGCACAAGCTTCTCTTTCAAAGTTTGGAAACTCTTTTCACCCTCATCGGTCCACATAAATTTAGCCTTCTTTTGGGTCAACCTGTTCATGGGAGAAGAAATAGAAGAGAACCCATTCACAAATCTCCGGTAGTAACCCCCTAAGCCCGAGAAACTTCTAATATGCGATATGGTCAATGGTCTAGACCAATTTCTAATCACATCCATCTTTTTAGGATTTATCTTAATACCATCCCCTGACACCACATGACCCTGAAAGGTAACCTTCTTCAATCAAAATTCGCACTTCTCATACTTAGCATACAACTTCTCTTTCCTCAACCTTTGTAGCACTACCCTCAAATGAGCCCAAGAAACTTCTAATATCCGATAGGGTCAACGGTCTAGGCCAATTTCTAATCACATCCGTGTTTTTAGGATCCATCTTAATACCATCCCCCGACACCACATGACCTAGAAAGGCAACCTCCTTCAATTAAAATTCACACTTCTCATACTTAGCATACAACGTCTCTTCCCTTGAATTTTTTAGCACTACCCTCAAATAAGCCACATGCTCCTCCTCACTAAAAGAGTAGATCAATATATCATCGATGAAAACCACAACAAACAAATCTAGGTAGGGTTTAAAGACCCTATTCCTAAGATCCATAAAAATAGTCGGTGTATTGGTCAACCCAAAAGACATCACAGCAAACTCATAAAACCCATACCTAGTCCGGAAGGCCATCTTGGGAATGTCACATTCCCTCACCTTCACTTGATGATACCCGAACCGAAGATCAATCTTAGAGATGTGAGTAGCCCCTTGAATTGGTCAAACGAATCATCGATCCTTGGTAGAGGATACTTATTCTTTATTGTGACCCTATTAAGTTGCCGGTAATCAATACACATTCTAAGAGACCCATCCTTCTTCTTTACCAACAACACCGATACACCTCAAGGTGATTAGCTAGGCCTAATAAAACCCTTCTCCAATAAATCCCTCAATTACTCCTTCAACTCCTTTAACTTTGTCGTGGCCATACGGTAAGAGGGAATATAAATAGGTTGGGTATTGGAAAGGAGGTTTATACCAAAATCTATTTCTCTTTTAGGAGGAACACTAGGAAGGTCACTAGGAAAGACATCAAGGAACTCATTAACCATCGAAAGCGACTCTATAGGAAGGACTTTGGATTCCACATTCCTAACCCTTACAAGATGATAAAGACACCCCTTAGAGATCAACTTTTGGGCCTTAATTCTAGAGATGAACCTACCCTTGACCACCACATCCCACTTAAGGACAGGTTCATTTTGGAATTGGAATTTGACCCTACGGGCTCTATAATCAATTGAGGCATAATATGCATGCAACCAATCCATCCCAAGAATAATATCAAAATTAACCATATCCAACTCAACAAGATCACAGGGCAATAGTTTTTGCAAGATGCAAATGGGACAATTTCTATAGACCTTTCTAGCAATAATAGATACACCAATGGGAGTAGATACCTCATAAGACTCACACAACAATTTGGACTCAACATGAAACTTTTTGGCAATAAGAGGAGTAACAAAAGAAAGAGGGGCACCTGATCTATTAATGCATACACATCAAAATCAAAGACTTTTAACATACGGATAATGACATTGGGTACCTCACTACTCCTTGGCTCCCTTGACGAGCATAAAATCGATTGCCCCTTGGGGCATAAATTTGTTGACCTCCTCTCCTCAAAGGAAATGCATTATCACCCCGACCTTGAGGACGAACATCTCTACCCTTATTGCGATTTTGTGGACAATCCATCACCTTATGCCCCACTTTACTTCACCACAACCAAAACAAGCATTGGTGTCCTTCAAATATAGGCCACCATGACCTTCACCGCAATTTGGACACATAGCATTAGGCACCATACCACCACCTCCTTAGGCCTTTGGGTAGTCGTTAGCAAATTGTTAGACCCCGTAAGTTAGAATCCACAAGTCCTTAATTGGTTTGATTTTAGTAAAGTTTGGGACCAAATGTTACTTTTGTTCTAAGTTTAATCCTTAAGAATTAAATTGTTATGGGGTCATGTGTGTGTTTAATTTAGTTTGGTCCATGTGGGGGGACTTGTGCCTATATATATACATGTGTGAGCTTATCTTGTAGAAGAGTGATTTCTACACTG
>JAOTQJ010163390.1:12172-27257 GCA_025642045.1 Solanum sejunctum | reverse complement strand
TAAGTAAAGATTCAGTGTAAGTTGTTGTCGCGGTGCCCTATCGGCACCATTCGCGGCCCCTGGGTTGGGTCGTGACAGGTAAGGTGGAATGGAAATGGGTTATGTATTAAGAAGGAGGTCTGCACCAAAGTTTATTTCCCTGTAGGGAGGAACACTGGGAAGGTCATCGGGAAAGACATCAAGAAACTCACTGAACATTGGAACCAACTCAATATGAAGGACTTTAGACTCAACATCCCTAACCCTTACAAAATGGTAAATACAACCCGTACAAATCAACTTTTGGGCTTTAAGACAAGAAATGAATCTACCCTTGACCACCACATTACAACTTTCCGACTTAAGGATGAGCTCATTAGGGAATGAAATCTAACTCTACGGCTTCTACAATTAATGGAAGCATGATATGTATGTAAATCAATCCATACCAAGAGTAATATCAAAATTCACCATGTAAAGTTCACCAAAATCACAAGTCAAGACTTTATGCAATATGAACACGAAACAATCTCTATAGACTCTTTTAGCAATAATGGACTCACCAATGGAGATAGACACTTTGTAGGTTCACACAACAATTCGGGACATATAGGAAGCATATTGGCAACAAAAGGAGTAATTAAAGAAAGAGTGGCACTCGGATCTATCAAAGCATACACATCATAATCAAAAACTTTTAATATACAGGTAAAGCAACATGCTAGGTCTAGCAACCCGTACAGGGGTATGGTTGAGATCGTCGACAGTCATCCTCATATTTTTTTAGTAATCCATATACAATGCTGCAACTTCATATACTTTGTGCCACACCCAAAACAAGCACTCGAATTGGCCAAACTATCATGACCCAAGCCTAGGGCCTAGACATGACATGGCAAATGGGAACCCAAAGGGGACCCAAACAAGCCTCTTAGCATATCAATCACACATCCTTGGTCACAAAAGCAAAGTTAACAACAAGATATAATAAAAGGGAAGACGGGATTAAGGGAAGTCTTTGATATCCTAAAAATATAGAGAGCTAAGATTATATTATAAATAAATCATAATGTTACAACAAAACCTCAAAACTTATAATAGAACGGGGGGCTAAGACACTTTCTGGGCTCACCCTCATAATGTGAAATGTTCAATATAAGAAGTCTTTGAGATATCAAGAGAAAGTGTAGATAGTGTCCTCGAACTTGAGGACTCACTAAGCTTATCTTTGAATAATCTCACTAGCTACATAGAGGATGATCAAAGAGGAACTCTGGTTCCTACATAGTGATATCATGTAAGCATAAAGTATGCGTTCGTACATTTGAATGTACTAAGTATGTAGGATGTAATGCAATAAGACATAAGTCAATGTAGTCAAAATGAGTAGTAAAAGGAAATAGATAAGCATAATCTCACTATGGCATGGATGATCAATGCAAGAAGTAAAACATGTTTGTAACCATTCAACTTGTATAGAACATAATAAATATGTGGGAAGAGACCTCAACTAACATAGAATAAGACCAAGCGAGCTACAACTTGGAATCTCAATGATTAACCCTCACCAGTAAAGAGGTGGTCTACTTGCCAAGTTAAACCATACATCACCTTATGGGAGTCCTTCCCATTTCAGAGAAGTAACCCTCCTTATGGGAGCCCATCCCATTTCGAAAAGGATTTTATGAGATAATTCACCTTTAGGGAGCCCATCCCATTTAGGAAAGCATTTTATAAGACACTTCACCTTAAGGGAGTCGTCCCATTTCGGGAAGAATTTCAAGAGGAAGTGCACTAAATACATCTACTAGTATAGCAATAGTATAATATAATTCTATGTTAGCACATAGTTCAAGCAAAGAGAGCACACCCTCCATCCATCGGCGCTAAGTCTAATCCCATGGAATATTGATAATAATCATACTTTAATAATTTGCAATAAATGTGGAATCATGACATGAGTATCTCTTAAATATATTTGAGCTCTAATGGTGAGCCTAGTTTGAACAACGAGAATAGATCATCATCAAACATTACCCTTGCATTAACATCAAAGGCTCATAAGAGGTAAAATCTTGAAAATAGGGCTTAACTTCAACCTTGTATAATCATAGATGGTTTCATGAATTCATAACATACTTGATAGCCCATATTCGGCACTCAATTATTTCCGCTGATGAAGAATATATAGTCGAATTTTTGATACCACATGAATTTTGAGATATATGGAAATTACAATTATGGATATTTCCAAGGAATATTTTTGGGCATTTTTGGGGCGTTTCACAAACAATCCACTAAATGGTACCTTCCACACTTATGGAACGTAGGAGATGCTTGAACACCAACACCTTTGCCCTTCCTTTGAGCATGTGGACAATCAACAATCTTGTGTCTCATCTTGCTATACTCATTGCAAGTATTCAAATATCTCAAGCACCTTTCATTATGATTCCTTCCACATTTTCGAGCACATTGGAAAACTTACTATACCATTGCGACCTTCACATTAAACCTTCCTTCTTCCTTCTGTAGAGGCCAAAGGACAATCCCTCATCTTATGCTCAATACCTCTATAATTGAAGCAATGTTCGGTGTCCACCAAACACCTTTCATGATACTCGTTGCCACACCCTTGAAAAGTGGCAAAAGGGATCCTTTTCTTTTTTTACTTGGGAACTAGTAGACTAGTAGAAGATGAGACACTATTAACTCAGGCCCTCTTACCCATCCTCTCCCTCCTCTTATCATTTGAAGTATCGAGGGCACCCACTTGTTGATTGAGTTGAGCAATTACAGCCTTGGCCAATAACAACTGAGCATTGCCAACCTTCGCATTTGATATGTCACCTTTGGAAAGTTGACACTTAATGAGAGATGGTTGCTATCTTGTTCACCATTCTGAATAGCTTGAGGCATATTCTGAAATGTAATGGTGAGGAATCAGTAATAAGCCTTAGGGGACTTAGCTCTGCCGCATGACATAGATCATGAAGAAGTGAAACATTTCCTATGACACCTCATCACTTCCTATTCGTAATTGTGCATGCCTCACAACCATGAATAAGACTCTAATCAATGTGGTCAGTAGGATTTTTAAGGACTATTAAAAACCTAATGCTCTAATACCAAGTTTTTCATGACTCAAGCCTAGGGCCTTGATATGACACGGCAAATAGGAAGTCCAAAGACAATCCAAACAAGCCTCTTAGCATATCTTGTACACATCCTTGGTACCAGAAATGAAAATAAAGAACAATAAGTGTGAAAAGGGAAGGGAGACTAAGGGAAGTCTTTTATAAAAATACAAAACATAAGAGGAGCCAATCTCCAAAAGCAAATACAAACTTAGTATCCAACAACACCTGTACTCTAGAATGGAACAGGGACCAAGAAACTTCCTTATCTCACCCTCATGATAATAAGTGCTCGATAAAAACAGAAGTCTCAACATAGCAAGAGTAATATAGCTATTGTCCTCAGTATTGAGGACTCACCAAAGCTTTCTTCAAAGTACTGAACTATCCACGTGGAGGAAGACGATCAAAAGGAGCTCCGGTCCCTATATGGTAATATTATGTAGGTGCAGAGTATATGCTAGTAATTGGGATGTACTAAGTATATGGGGTACAATGGATCAAAGACATAACCGATCAAATTCAAAATGCATAATCACAATCAATGGATATATAATCTCAATATGACATGCATGATCAATGCTTGAAATAAAACATGCGTGTTAAACATTTAATTTGCATAATATATCATACATATGTGGGAAGAGACCTCACTAAAATAGACCAAGAAGCTACAACATAGAATTCAAGGCATGACACCCTCTCGGTAAAGGTGACAGGGCATGACATCCCCTGGCGAAGTGTGATCTACTTGCCAAGGAAAACCAAACATGACAACATGAACTAGATGCATCCAGTAGTACGGGAAGGGTAAATATATAATCCTATGGTGGAACATAGTTTAGAGACTAAAATCTTTATATAAGGACCCCTTGAGTCGAGCCCCCATCTTAAGCCTTAATTGGTTCTAAGTCTAATCCCAGGGGATACTTGAAATATTCATACTTTAACAATAACATGAGTAACTTGTAAGAGACATGATAACATGAAATTAGTAGCTCTTCAACATACTTGACCTCTACTAGTGAGCCTAACTTGAACATGAGAGTAGACAATAATCATACATGACCCCTTGCTTGACATTAATGGCTTACAAGAGGTTAAAATCTTGAAATAGGGCTCTACTTGATACTTGTAAAATCATAGATACTTTTCAGAAATTCAATACATACATGAAAGCCCTTAATCATCATGAAATCACTGGACTTGTAAATCATATAATAGATCATCAACAACTAGAGAATTATTGTCATGTAATTTTATCAAACATATCGTGGATTCATGATACTTGTTCAAAATCGCAATTCAAGAGTAAAACACGATGAGTAAAATTAATGCAAATCAATCCATCAATATTGTAGTAAAACCCTCATTTAGGGTATTTTGAAATCCATTGCAAAAGCTCATAATAGTTCATGGTTTCATAGCTTAAATCATGCATATAATCAATAGACAAAATGTATTCATGGAATAAGCTTAAAATATAAATTCATGCATAATCAATCAATACTTGATAAAACCCCAACATAGTTTTTGTTTATATTTCATAATAACAAAAATACCAATAAGTAATATAACTTGAAATCATGCAATTTTTGTAAAAGAGAGTGTTGGGCTCCATGGGTGAAAGGACCAATGGATTTAGACCCACATACCTTAAACCTTGGACTTCTTGAAATGAAGTTGAAGGAGACTTGAAGCTTGAGATGAGTTATTGAGTTCCAAAATTGATCTTGAAATCCTTGAAAATTGATCTTGGAGAGGTTTTAGAGAGGTTTTTGTGAGTTACAGAGTTGAAAATGGCTAAGTATGGCCGATTTCATGTTTAAATGTGAATAGGGACATTACCCCAATGCCCTTTGGATAAAATTAGAAAACTTAGGAAAATTATACACTAGTTCATGCCCCTGGTACGACGCGGAATAGACGCGCAACATAATTTACATTAGTTCGTGCCCTAGGCACGTTGCGGCTTGAGCACAGACAACCACTGGAAATTCAAAATTAGAAAAAATTATTTTTTGCTATGGTCTTCTAAAATCTGGGTTATATCCATTCCCTACTCAATTTTACCCCCTGATCAAGTGTATGAAGTTGGTTTTTTTAAATCACATATGGATTTCGAGATATATGAAAATTATGATTATGGGACATTCTGAAGCGCATGAGGATTGTTTTAATATTTCCCCATTGGAAACGTTCATCCCCGAATGTCAAAGAAACATGTGTAAGAGAAGTAATTATGAAGTTTTCAGCCTTACGTGAATGCAACAAATGCACTTAAATATCATTTTCAAAAAGTCCCAACATGAATATTAATAATCACCATAAAATTTATTACCATGAACATGAACGCATGTAAATGACATGATAGCTAAAACTTAAGACTTGAAATCATAAATAGGACTTAATGTATTACCGTCGATTAGAGTAGAGTGGAAGAGATATGGATATCGCATTTTCATGTCTACCTCAGCTTCCTATGTGGCACTTTCAACTAGTTGATTCCTCCAAAGGACCTTGATAGATGCTACATCTTTGTTTCTAAACCTTTTTACTTGTTTATTCAATATCTTCACCTGGACATCCTCACAGGTTAAGTTATATTCCATAATACCCATAACCTCTAAGGGTACAATAGCACTTAGGTCGCCTACACACTTCCGCAACATAGACATATGAATGACCAGATGAACCATATTCATCTCCATAAATATTAATCACATGCAAACAGTACCTCTCACTTTCAGGATAAAGTAAATATTATTGTTGAATATAAAACCTAACAATAGGTTAGGGTTGAATCCCAAGGGAATACGTGGCTTTGCCGCATTAATTCACCAATAATCATTTCAAGCATCAAGCAACTATATTCTCTAGAAAAGGAGGGTTTGCAATGCATTGTAGAAAAATAAAAGTATACTAAGAAAACGTAGAGACAATCAAATTGGAGAGCAACTTGTGAAATTGTGTTCCCTATGATTCACTAATTCAAATACCCCGAATAACACAACCAAAATTAGGACATTGCATGCAGGATAGTAACTTAAGTTCTTCTAACATTTGGGCAAAGGTAAAGCTCGCATTTCACTGTGGCGCTTGGCTAGCTACCATAGTGTGCCAAATTAATCGTTACCTATTATCCCAGTCAACCTCTCCTTAGAGAAGTTTGGTTTATTAGACGAGAACACATAAATCAAATTTTGTCCCCTATTTTCTTTTCCCTTTCATCAATTCCTTGATTGGGATAATGAAACTAAGTGGGATTTAATGTTGGCCACCATTAAACAATAAGAAAAATGATGTAAAATGTATAATACATGCATATGCCCAATTCAAGAAATGTAAATAATCAGGGTTATTAAGCTAGCTACTTATCGTTCCTATGACCCCAAGTTGTGGGTTTAGCCACTCATGGGTTGGACACACAAATCAACATTGAAATTAGAAGACATGGAAGATTTCTTACCTAAGCAAATTGAAGAACAATGAAACCCTCTTTGAAATTAGAATCACAAGCTTGAATCATGAAAATTTATCCACAAGTGAATCTAAATCCCCAAATTTGATTCCCAAAATAAAACCCTAAAATTCTCTCTAAAACCCTATGCTATGAACAATATTCTTAGAATAATGAAAATCTCTTACAAAAACTTCTCTAAAAATTTTCTCCTAAAATCCTAACTTATACTATTTATAATATTTATAAAAAGGTCCT
The DNA here is from genome assembly GCA_025642045.1 of Solanum sejunctum. Classification (NCBI taxonomy): domain Eukaryota; kingdom Viridiplantae; phylum Streptophyta; class Magnoliopsida; order Solanales; family Solanaceae; genus Solanum; species Solanum sejunctum. The sequence continues at coordinate 20,423 of JAOTQJ010163390.1, read as the reverse complement.
TAAAATAATTAGAAAATTTGGTTGGCATCTACTATAGCTCATAGCTACGGTTGGAAGGGAGACCTATGAGCCGTAACGGGCTTTCGTCATTAGCAGTTGACATTTTGGACTTCACTGCTACAATCCATCTCTAGGAGTTGTAGTTTGGTCTATGACTCATAGTTCCTTCTCATAGTCTACTCTTGCATTTCTTGGTCTAATTTAAATCAACATTGTTAATTGCTATGAGGCCCCCTTCTACGAGTCGTAGAGAGGACTATGACTCGTACTTTGAGCTCATATGACTGAACTTAAAATTTTTAAATTTTGGTTTTGGAAAGTGTTAATTGCTACGGATAGCACCTATGACTCATGGCTTGGTCTACGACTCGTAGGATGGATCGTAGTTCCTCAAAAATCAAAAAAGTTTGTAATTTTTTTCAAAATCAAGCAAACCTGTATTTTCTGCAAAATAAATATAAAAACACATAAAAACCATAAAAATTTGCATTAAGGACACAAAAATCTCATGTTTTAGGCACCAAATGTGTTGTATTTTGAAACCACATCAACATCCTCAACTTAGAATTGTTACTTATCCTCAAATGTTGACTTAATATAGATAAATAATAAGCAATACATAGAAATCAACCTACTGGCATATACCTTACTCACTTTAAACTCAGGTACCCATAATAGCATTTTCAAAACATGATCATGTAGCTACTAAGCAAACCACAGCATATTGACTCATTTGACAATCCAACTATGACAAGTCAAGGAGAATCAACAATCCAGATTCACTGAGCAAGTCAAATCCTAACCATGCAATACAAATTCCCTCAAAAAAAATCTCTTTTAAACACTCGATATGATTTCACAAGTTACTCATGGGACTGTGCAAGCATACTCACTCTCACAAATGAGATTCATGCATGATAATCAATACCATAAGCTTACCCATATAGTCATAACCTAGACTATTGACTAATTGGATTAGGATTACTTAGGACTTAATATGCTTGTAACGCAGGCTCATAGGGCTTTGGTATGGCATTTTGGACAATTAGTGACTAAGGGCCAACCTTAAATCATGTTTTCCAACACTTTTACCTCAACAATTCAACCATTTGCAACTTGTTCTCCCTTATTCTTCATTTTCAATCTTTTTCGGTTATTTTCTCCTCATTTTACAGCGTGTACCTTATTTTCAAACTCATTTTGCTTTTTTCACTCATTCTAAGGAATCTTTTTCTCTTTTTCTCTTACCCGGTACATGACTTTCTACTCTTTCTTTTATTCTCAACTAACCATCTCATTTTTGCTATTATACCACAATATAGGCCACCTCAACTTAAGCTTTTAGCCTAAGGTGAAGTATACAATATCCAATCCTCAAACCAGAGCCAATTTTGGTAGCAACCCTCAACTTATGCTTTTACCTTAATCAAGGTTTACAATGTTCAAGGATAGACCAGGGTCAATATCAAGGTATTTCAGTAGATAAGTTAGACTAGCTAAGTATTAAGAAAGAAAAGGGTACATGGAAGGTTCAAACATTTGGAACAAGGGATAAATTATATTATTTGGTTGGTCACTTAGGCAATGAACTAAAAAGAGCCTAAGATCCTTTCATAATCCATACAATCTCCAGTCTAACTCAAAGTAACAAGGCAAGTTATGAATCAGTACGCAATGCATGAATATAACAAAATTAGCTCAAACGCACATGGCATTGCATACATAGATAACAAAAACTCATAGGTTATGCTCCAAGCATCAATATTCCTTCACTTAATCAAAACAAACATTGCCAAAACATTCAAACATGCATGATTGCAAATAATTACTAATCAAGAAAAAATTTAAGGGTACCAATTTTTCCAACATTTTTCATAAACCATCAAAACAATGTATATGCCAAAGCTTGTTGGTTCAATAGAAAATAAAATATCGATAAGGCAAAAGAACACAGGCAAGAAAAACTCGGGAATAAAAAATTGGGACAACTATGGACTAAAGGCTAGTCAAACTTCATCATAGTCCATAGCTACCTACACCCCACCAAAAATGAAGTACTTTGTCCTCAAATGTACAAGACAAAAATAAAATAAGAACAGGGGGTTAAAAATCAAACATCAAATGGTGCCTAACACCAGAAGATGATCGAAAAATGATTAGGGTAAATATTAAGGACAAATTTGAGTGATTAGGGGTAAGAAATTTGGGGTAAAAATAATTTTGGCCCCCTATAAACATACTGGTTAAAATCTTAAAATTTACTGAGTTAAGTATACGAATCCCCGACTATAGGTCGTAGCTTTGACTATGGCACGTAGGTCTTGGTCTTGTAGGCCACTCAATACTTAGAAAAATTTTGAAATCATACTTGGGCACTACGAACCTCATTTATGAGTCATAGCTTAGACTACGAGTCATAAAGTTGGCTCGGAGTGGTGAGTGCCAACTTCAAGTGATTATTATTATCCTCTATGAGGCATGATTCCAAGTCGTAGTGTGCACTATGGCTCGTAGGCCTGGTCGTAGAGGCTACTTCATATGTTATTTTTTGAAATTTCTCCATTATGTCTAAACCTGCACAATTCTCTCAAAGTGCACCATTATCAAAACATATAACCAATTAAATGTCTAAAAACTAAACTCTAAATTCAATGCTCAATCAAAATGTTACCTAAAAATCAACAAACTACCAATAAAATAAAAAACAAACAAAATCATTAAAATTGCTTTAGTTGCCTCCCAAGTAGCGCCTAGTTTAACGTCATAGCACGACTAAGTCATCTTGAGTCATCAAAATTCCTCAACAGCCCACACTTCACTTTTGAGTTCATTGGGATGCTTCAAAGAAAGGCGAATGTCAAAAATCACTTTTTTATCACTTACCTAAACCTGAGTTGACCCAAATTCGTGTCCACCAGGGATCTCCCTGTGGCCAAAAATGGTCTTTCTAGAATAATAGTGTCCTCAAAATCAATCTCACAATCAATAATTATAGAATAGGCTGAGAATATGAACTTATCCACTTTGACTAGCACATCATAGAGTATTCCCTCCGGCTTCTTGATTGTCATATCTGCCATTAATAACCTCATTTGTGTCAGAGTAGGTGAACCCAAACCAAGTTTTTCAAACACGACAAGAGGCATCAGATTTATACTTACTCCCAAGTCACATAATGCTCTTGCAAAGTCAACATCGCTGATAGTACAAGGGATGGTAAATCCACCTAGATCCTCCCTTTGTTGGACTAAAGATTTGATTGTAATGGCACTACAATATTGGAGATCTTACTAAAGCTCTTGGCTCATTATGTTGTTTCTCGTCACCAAATCCTTAAAATATTATGCATATCTAGGCACCTTCTCCAATGCTTTAATAAGGGAAATGTTGATGGATAATTGTTTTAACATGGATAGGAAGTGTTTGAACTTACCATCCTCCTCCTTTTGCTCCTTTTGCTTGATCCTTTGGTGGAAAGGATGTGGAGGTCTTGGGATAGTCTTGTTCTTTTTTTGCTCCTTCACCACTTTATCTCTCACCCCATTATTAGCCAAACCTTCTTCCTCAACCTCAACTTTGTCATAAATACTCTTTTAACAGTCCTCATTCACAACCACTACAATTGGAGGGTCAATGGTACTCTCTTCCTCATCATAACCGTCATGCAATGCCCTTCATTCTTGGAGTTTTGGACTGTATTACTCGGCAAAGTACCTTTTTGGCGTTAATTCGATTTTAAGACACTTGAACAAATTGTTGTTCTAATATTAGATTTCATTCCTTTCAAAGTCTCATCTTGGTTATCTGCCTTCTTTAACAATTTGTGAAATGTCTCTTTAATTCTTGAATTACTAGTACTGGCTTCATGATTATACGGAGGCACATAAGGACCATTTCTATACCTATTTCTTTTGCCCCACTAGGCTTCTAGTACCCTATCTTTCTAAAAATAACCACTATAATTATATCTATATGTACCCTCTTAGTTGTAGCTCCGACCTTGATTTATGGAACCTTAACGCTAATAGTCCGAATTGGACCTTGGGCATTGTTCCGAAAACCCACCGCTTGATCTCTAACAAAGCAAGCATCTTCATCATAATATGACTCACAATACATGGGGGCTCTTGGAGGTTGGTGGACAACTGCATGAACACTTTCTTGAGTTTGATTTACCACCAAGTCCACACTCGTTCAGAGTTAAGCAAGTTATTTCATGATCTCATCATTGATTTTGCTTACTCTAAACTAATACTTACGACACATGAGCTCCTTTTAGTAGCTCTCTCCTTTTGGCCCCATTCTCTATTAGTCTTCACTACTTGCTCTATCTTCTCTGTTATCCTTGTGAATGATTGATCTAAAAACATGCCTCCTATGATGGTATCAGCACATGCTTGACTATTCTCATCAAGATCCCGATAGAAAATTTCCACTAAGGCATTATCCACGATCTTATGGTCTAGAACCATTCTCAAACATTTGGTGAACCTCTTCCACATTATGCTAATAGAATCACCCGACAATTTCTAAAAGTTATTGATTTATTCCTTAAGTTTGACCTCTTAGACCTTGGCAAGTATCGATCTCACCAGGCTTATTGCAATTTTGCCCAACTGGTTATTAAGCTCTGTGATAACTATATTGCTGCATTACAGAAAGAGAAAGAGGGAACAGATGTAACCTGACAGCATCCATAGAAATATTTTGTTTATCCATCACACTTTTACACACAAATGCAACATTATGCAAATGGCTATAAGGATCCTTAGTAGGTAAACCTTCAAACAAACCACGGTTCTAAAGCTTTTGGAATAATGCACTTGACACCATGAACTTAGTGTCGCCCGCTAGTGGTGGCAACACTATAGCACCTATGACATCCATGGCCATAAGATTCAACCGATATTGATTCCAACAATGTGCATTTTCGTTGAAATCTCTATCGAGTTAGCGGTGGATTTTCCTCTCTATCTACCACATCATCATTCTGATCCATGTCTTCATCAATCGCAATATCCATGTTTTCTTGCACCATTCTCCTTACAACATGTTGGATCTCAAGATTAGTTGGAGCTAAGGTTCCGCCTTGACTCCTTGTGTTGGGAAAACGCCTAGTATACCCAGCAAAAGAAACTAACCATAAAACAAAAACAAAATTAAAATGCAAGAGAACTAAGCAATCAACAATTGAAATAACTACTAGTGAAATCAAGTCAAAACCTTGTCAAATTCCCGGGCAATGGCGCCATTAATTTTGATCACGCTTAAATAGTACCTCTCACTTTGACGATAAAAGGATTGTTATCAAATATAATACCTAACCATAAGTTAGGATTGAATACCAAGGAAATATGGGGTTTTGCCATATTGAGTCACCAACAATCATTTCAAGAATCAAATAACTCTATTCTCAAGAAAATGGGGGGTTTGCAATGGATTGTAATGAAATAAAACTATACTAAGAAAACATAAAGACAATCAAATTAGAGAACAACATGGGAAATTGTGTTCCCCATGATTTACCAACTCAAACACCCCAGATAACACAATCAAAATCAAGACATTGCATACAGGATGAAAACCTAAATTCTTCCAACCCTTGGGCAAAGGTGAAGGTCGAATTTCTCTATGGCGCTTGGTCGGCCACAATAGTGTTCCAAACTAACCGTTACCTATTGTCCCAGTGGACCTCTCCTTGGCTGGATTTGGTTGATTAGATGAGAACACATCAAATGAATTTTATCATCCATTTACTTTTTTTATTTATTACTACCTTGATCAGTATTATGCCTACCATATAAAGCTTTAAAGAGAGCTATGCCAATACTAGAGTGGTAGCTATTATTGTAAGCAAACTCAATAAGTGGGAGATGCTCATCCCAACTACCCTTAAACTCAAAAACACAAGCCCTAAGCATATTCTCAAGAGTTTGGATAGTACTTTCACCTTGACCAACCATTTGAGGATTAAAAGTAGTGTTAAGATTGACCTTGGTTCAAAGACCCTTTCGGAAGGATCTCCAAAAATGAGAAGTGAATTGAGCACCACGATCCAAAATGATAGAAAAGGGTATCCATGAAATCTAACCAACTCATGAATATATAACTTGGCATAATCTTCAGCTCTATAAGTTATTTTGACTAGGATGATAGTGCACACTCATGACGCAAAATGTTTCAAATCAAACACCACAATAGCCAATTCAAGATCATAGGTGGGATAATTTCGCTCATGCACCTTAAGTTTACTAGAGGCATATGCTATAAGCTTACCATTTTGCACCAAAACACACCCCTAACAAATTCTTGAGGCATCAAAATAAACCATAAATCCTTCCAACCCTTCCGGTAAAGATAAGATAGGAGGATAAATAAGCTTGTCTTTCAAAGTTTGAAAAATCCTTACACATTCATCTATCCAAAAAAAATTCACCTTCTTTTGGGTCAACTTTGTCATAGGGGAAGCCATAGAAGAGAAACCATGCACTAGCCTCTAGTAGTAACTCGTCAAACCCAAGAAACTCCTAATATCTGTGAGAGTCAAAGGCCTAGGCCAATTCCTTATCACCTCTGTCTTCTTAGGGTCCACTTTAATGCTATTACGCTACACCACATGCCCTAGGAATGCAACTTCTTTCAACCAAAATTCACACTTTTCATATTTAGTAAACAACTTCTCATCCCTCAAGATTTGCAACACCAACCTCAAGTGACTCACATGTTATTCCTCACTCCAGAGTAAATCAACATATCATCAATAAATACCACCACAAATATATAGAGGTAATGTTTAAAGTTCATGAGATTCATAAATATTGTCGGTGTATTATACAAGCAAAATGATATTAACACAAATTCAAAATTCTCATACCTAGTCTGAAAAGCCATATTGGGAATATCACACTCCCTCACCTTCACTCGGTGGTATCGGGACTGAAGATCAATCTTAGAAAAGTGACTAACCCCTTATAGTTGATCAAAACAGTTATCAGTCCTTCGTAGAGGGTACTTGTTCTTTATAGTGACTCTATTAAGTTGCTGGTAATCAATACACATTCTAAGGGAACCATCCTTTTTATTTACAAACAACATTTGTGCACCCCAAGGGTCATTTGCTAGGCCTTATGTAACCCTTCTCCCACAAATATCTCAATTGGTCATTCAACTCCCTCGGCGCCATACAGTAAGCGAGAATTGAAATGGGTTGTGTATTGGAAAGTAGGTCTATACCAAAGTATATAATCCTTTTGGGAGAAACACAAGGAATCTCATCAGCAAGGATATCAACAAACTCATTGACATCAGAACCAACTCAATAGGAAGGACTTTAGACTTAATATCCGTAACCCTTTATAAGATGGTAAATGCAACCCTTAGAAATCAACTTTTGGACTTTAAGACAAGAAGTGAATCAAGCCTTGACCACCACATTACTGCTTTCCCACTCAAGGACAGGCTAATTAGGGAATTGGAATCTATCTCTACGGGTTCTATAATCAATGAAAGCACAATATGATGTAACCAATACATCCCAAGAATAATATCAAAATCTACTATGTCAAGTTCAAAAAAATCACAAGGCAGTACTTTATGTAACATGAACATGGGACAATCTCTATGGAATCTTTTAGACATAATCGACTCACCAATGGGGGTAGACACTTTATAAGATTAACATGATAATTTGGGATGCACATAAAGATTATTTGCAATAAAAGGAGTAATGAAAGAAAGAGGGGTACCAAATCTATCAAAGCATACAAATCATAATCAAAAACCTTTAATATACCAGTGAAGCACTATGCTAGGTCTTGCAACCCTTAGAGGAGTATAGTTGAGATCATCGATGGACATACTCATATTTTTTTAATCTATAGGCAATGACTGATCTTATGATCCTTTTGTGCTATACCCAATGCAAGCACTCAAACCATTCAAACAATCCCCTGAATGGTACCTTCTACACTTGTGACACGTACGAGATGCTTGAACAGCAACACCTTTGCCCTTTCTTTGAGCATGTGGAAAATTAACAATCTTATGGCTCATCCTGCCACACCCATAGCAAGTATTGAAATACCTCAAGCACCTTCTATTATGATTTCTTCTACATTTTGGGCAAGTGGGAAAACTTACCCCACTGTTGCCACCTTCAAATTGAACACTCCTTGTTACTTCTATGGAGGCCATTGGGCAATCCCTTATCTTATGCTTAATTCCGCCACACTTGAAGAAACCTTTGGTTCCT
>JAOTQJ010163363.1:0-27275 GCA_025642045.1 Solanum sejunctum | reverse complement strand
GTCTATACAAAAATCTATTTCCCTTTCGGGTGAAACACTGGGAAGGTCATTTGAAAAGACATCAAGGGACTTATTTACAACCAGAACTGACTCTATAGGAAGGATCCTGGACTCCACATCCCTTACCCTCACAAAATTATAGAGACATCCCTTAAGGATCAACTTACGGGCTTTAATACAAGAGATGAATCTACCCTTGACCCCCATATCATAACTCTTCCACACAAGGACAAGTTTATTTGAAAATCAGAATTTGACCCTATGGGTTCTATAATCAATAGAGGCAAGTATGCATATAACCAATCCATTCCAAGAATGACATCAAAATCAACCATCAACCTCAACAAGATCACAAGGTAATACTTTATGCAAGATGCAAATGGGATAATTTCTATACACTTTTCTAGCAGCAATAGATGCATCAATAGGAGTAGATACCTCATAAGATTCATACAATAATAAGGGCTTAACATGAAACATTTTGGAAATAAAGGGGTAGCAAAGGAAAGAGTGGCACCCTGATCAATCAATGCATACACATTAAAACTAAAGATTTTCAACATATAAGTGATGACATTAGGAACCTCCTAACCCCCTTTCCTCCCTTGGAGGGCGTAGAATCAGTTGTTTCTTGGGGCTCCATTTTGTTGGCCACCTCTTCCCAAAGGAACCATATTAGCACCTTGTGGACGAACCTCCTTACCCTTGTTGTGGTTTCGAGGGCAATCAATCACCTTATTCCTAACTTCCCCACAACCATAATAAGCATTAGTATCTCTCAAGGACAGTCTACTATGACCCTTACCACATCTTCGGCACTCACCATTAAGAACTACACCCCCAACACCTTAGGCCTTTGGAAAGTCATTAGCAACCCTCTTATTAAATGCATGAGAAAACCCTTGGCCTTGATGGAGCCGACCACATTTTCAACTTTGGAATTTTCCCTCATAATAGGCCCTCTTGGCCTCATTACTTCTCTTTCTAAAAGTTTTCTCCGCCATTTGTTCGGTATAGCTCATCAAATGGGATAAATCCTTGGTACTAATGAACATAGCGAACCAGCATTCCTCAGTCACCAAAATTAAGACACCCATAACGAACTTGTTCATTGTAGATCTTGGGTCGGCAACCAAGTGAGGAGCATATTTAGTGAGTTTATTGAACTTAAGGGTATACTCGCTCATACTCATGGATCATTGTCTCAAATTTATAAGCTTTACCAATTTGGATTCCCTAACCTCAAGAGGGAAGAATTGATTAAGAAAAACAGCCTTGAACTCCTCCCATTGCACCACATTATTGATTCCCTTCTCCTCCTTCCATTGATTAAACCATACTTGTGCTATACCTTTGAGTTGGTAGGCCACCAACTCCACTTTCTCCTCCGATCTAACACCCTGATAGCCAATACCTGGTGACCTCATCAATTAAATCTTGAGGGTCCTTATCTACCTTAGACCCATAGAATACTAGGGGATTCATCCTCATAAAGTTTCTTACCCGAGATATCAGTGTAGGAGTGTGAGGGGCTTGGGCCCCTTGATTGACTTGATTGGCCACAACTTGTGCTAGCATAGTGAGAGCATCTCAGAGCTTACCATGAGCCGATTGTTCCTCAGGAGTGCGGGCTCTCCTTCCTCTTGTGTTAGGCATGATCTAGCATAACAAAGAATAATCGTTAGGGAGGGATAACTTACTTTAACTCTATAGTAGGACTTAGAACATGAAGAAGGGAAATATTTCTTATAATGTCTTATAGTATCTTTCTCATAGTTGTGGGGCAAAACATAACCATGAACAAGACTCTAATCGATGCAATGGGTTAGTCACTGAGGACTATTAATAACCTAGTGCTTCGAAAGCAAGTTATCACAACCCAAGCCTAGGGCCTAGATGTGACACGCCAAATGGTGAACCCGAAGGGAACCTAAATAAGCCTGTTAACATATCATTATACATTATTGGTCGCAGAAGCAAGTAAACAACATAATTGAATTAGAAAAAGGGTAAAGGGACTAAAGGAAAACTTTCATAACATAAACATCAAAACAAGAGAATCAAGGTTCAATACATAATATATCCAATAATACCTCTACTACATAGATAAGAGCGAGGGCCAAGACAAGTAACCGAGCTCACCCTTATAGTCAATGTGTACATAAAAGAAGGACAATCTTAGCACATAGCATGAGATCATAGATATTATCCCAGAATCGAGGACTCACCAACTAGCTTGAGAGAATTTGTACTAGCCATGTGGAGAAAGATGTTCAAGTGGGGCTCTGATTCTTACATGGTGACATCATGTAGGCATAAATTATATGTTAGTACATTTGAATGTACTAAGCATATGGGATGCAATGTAACAAGAGATAAGAAATCTAATCGAAATTCATAAGCATAGGCAATAAGTAACATATAACAATATGACATGCATGGAAGATGCTTGACGTAAATCATGCTTTCATAGAATATAAAACATGTGTAAGGATAGACTATTAATAGTGAATATACAAGCCTACAACTTCCGTGGAGAGGCGAATGAGGTACAAACCACTCAATGTGGTTGATGAGGTACAAACCCCTCAACATGGTTGATGAGGTACAAACCTCACAACATGGTTATCAAGGTACAAACCCTTTGACATAGTTGTCAAGGTACAAAGCCCTTGACATGGTTGCACGGGCCTACCACCTCCCAAACGAGGCAATCAAGGTTCAAATCCCTCAACATGGTTACCCGAGCCTACAACCCAAAGAGTGAGGCTTGGTCAATTCCCAACTCTATAGAGATAATATCATACACATACATTCCTTTTATCATCATATAGTCATTCAACTCGTAAGATATGCATTGGGCCTTCAATTCCTCAAGAAACCTGTCACGTCCAAAGTCCCGTTAGGGCGGACTAGCATTTATTGCCAGTAAAGCTTAGGAGAACCAACCTGTATCTATGCGCTTTCTATATAAATTATAAGGTGTTTCTATATTTGACATGCCCTTAAGAAAATAAACAGTGATAACAAGCCAAAAGAAAATGTATATGACTAGGACGTTGGGGCCACAGTGGTTAAAGTATGAGACATGACCACACTTTAATTTATATAGTCTACAAAGCCTCTAGATAAGGGAAAGTATCCGATAAGGGCCGGGACAAGCCCCGCCTCAACTAACTGTACAATACAAAAATATAAGCTCTAGACACAAAGCTCTAAAGCAACGTAGAGCTTGGTAACAATAGCTAGATATCCTGTACTCCTATTGGGGAGATCTACTAGCATCTGTACCTGCAACATGAAATGCAGGTCCCTGTAAGGGACATTATTACGAGATAATGTACTGAATATATAAGGCTCAAATGAAACTATGCACTGGTATAAGATAAGAGACCACCTTTAGTTGTACTGTGGGATCGTGTACTTTATGTTCTTTTTATTACTTTACCTTTACTGTATAATTTGCATACAACATATAATACAAATAACTAGCTAATCAGCGATAAAACTATATTGCGATAGGCCCTGGGTAGGCTCTTCTTTAACCACTCGGGCTACCCCCGTGATAGGATCATCCCTGGTTAGGTGAATCTTCTACCCCTCGGGCTACCACCAATCAATAAGCAACATACATTACTTTATCTTTCAATTACCTTTGAGATGATTCTTTTGGTGGTCATAATATTGGAGCTGTAGGACTATAGATACAACACATGATATGTAAATAATCATAAAAGACAATAGCATAATTAAAGGAGTAAGTTGCACAAATTATGAAATGCATAGGAGGTAGAACAACACATGAACTTTATTTAGTAGAACGAACTTGTATATGTTGGTATACAAGTATGTACGCAGGTTTGCAAGTGAATATGTGTGGGAGCATATGAACATATGAAAGAGTGAAGACATGGTTAATAGTTGTGTCGGAGTTGATAAGTGCCTTTTATGTGCCAAGGAGGGATCTATATTTCATTCCAAACAATATGAAATCAAGTAGACTTACATACCTCGCTGTACGACCTTGTTATTACCTCAAGACAACCTTCCCTTCCTCCAAATATTTATCTACAAAACACATATGGGCAGCAAGTGGATAATTGCAAACCCGAGTGTATTCTTTCAACCATTCCACCCCTAATCATATTTTCTAATACACATTATCATATACACATCATGTGCAGCCCATTTTAGTGCTATAAGAGCCTTAAAATAGTCCACAAAGCACAGGACACAATAATTCTATGCAACATACAAATAGGCGGCATAACGTTACATCCCTTTGCTACATTACGACATTGACGATTCCAAACCTTTATCAACTTTAACCAAACTGTTCCCAGAACATGTATACATACAAATAGTCCTAAAATAGTTTAAAAATATTTCTCAAAATAGGTGGACAATGTGAGACCATATTCCTCAATCAATCAACCTATAAGTTCCAATTATGAGTACAATTATGATATCACACAAGAACTACTTTCGTGGACTGTAAAAATGGTGTAGTAGCTTAGTTACATCACTAAATAACTATACCTTGTTAAAAATATAAGTCTTACTTTATAATTCAGTCAACCAAGAAGAGAAAATCCTCTTAAATAACAAGAAAAGTTCACAACAATCCCTAGGATATATGCTGTCCAAATTTCCAGCACAAACATACTAGTATATACTTCTTGTTTTTCATAAGAAAACCATATTAAACACATATGTAAGCTGAATTATCACTACCTTCAAGGTGTAGGGCTTCTCCAAGAACCCTCGAAGTCCCCTTGTGGCTATTTTGCTAGGTTGAGAAAGTGTAGAGAGAAGGTTTGTGAAAGCTGAAATTTTTCCAAGTCTAAGAATGACTTAAAGGTGTTATATGTAAGTCCTTTTTAAAGGGTATTTTGGCCAAATTTCTTGTGTGGTTTAAGCCTTGTATTATTATGGTGGTGATGCAGCATCTTAGTCCTTTCACTTGGTCCTAATTGGGTGTCAAAGTTAATGGGCTTTGGCTGTCCATTTTCGAAATTTCTCTTCACTTGGTTTGTGCCCAAATGGTTAAGTGGGTTGTGATATACTTGGGCTCTTTTTATATTCTTCTTGGACTGAAAATAAAGTCCATTTATGATGCTAAAACATGGGCAAAAGTTACACACTTAACATAGACTTTATTCATAATTGACTTGGACCAATTCGATGTCGGGCCTCGTCTTTGTTTAGCTAGCAGATTTAAGCTAAGCAAGTAGGTGACTTACCTTCTAACTTCCTAAATCTTACAACCACCTCACTTCTCTTACTTCATATATGGACATGATCTCCTTAATTTGACTTATAACTTATTTACACTCAATCCTCTTCAATGTTAGACGCACATATCGCCCTATAACATGAGATTCGAGAACTTTTAAAAATGGGCGCTAATTTGACCAAAACACATCATGTTCCATTTGTATAGTACTTGTATTTTAAGATGTGAGGTGTTATAAAACCATAACCGGACATTTTATCAAACACTTGATGGGTGTAAATGCTAGTGTGAAATCATGCAATTAAAGTGTGAAATCATGCAAGAAATCTTGAAGTAAATCATCCCACCAATACATGGTAACATTATCATACAATATACATCAAAGTCCTTCATTAAAGCTCAAAATATATCTAAGATTTGTAGCTCAAAACGTGCATAAATATTCATACTTTAACAAAACCCTAACATAGTTCATAATCAAATTCATAATAGAAAATTCATGAGTAAATCAACTTTAAATCATGCAATTTAGCTAAAAAAGAAGCTTGGGCACCATGGGTGAAAGAATATAATGGTTGAAAGCCACATACCTTAGCATTGGAGAATTCTTGATGAAGATTAGAAATGGAGACTTGAAGCTTGAGTGAAATCCTTAAGATCTGGATGAGTTCGGACATTTGAATTTTGAGATAAAATATTGTGTAACTATTTGAGAGAGTATTTGGGAATATATTAAATGATATGAAGGTAAAATATGACTAAATATAGCTATTTTCAAGCATGCGAAGGGGCTTAGGTCTAAGACCAAAAGTCCTTGGACCAAAGTGAAAACTGTCAACATTTTTACACGGTGGCTCACCTTTAGCGAGTCGAGCCAGGAGCACGAAAAGCTCTCTGGAAATTAATTTTTGAGAAAAATGAAATTGCAATTCATTTGCTCTAAAATTGGGGTTAGACCCATTTCCCACGCAATTTGACCCTTTGAACAAGAATATGAAGTCGAATTTTTGATATCACGTACAAATTTTGAGATATATGAAAATTATGATTCTGGACATTTCCAAGACACATTTTCGGCACCTTTTGGGGCCATTTCATGTTTCCCTTCTTCATGGTCTATGTCATGCTATAGAAGTTCCCCTCTAAAGAATGTTCTTTACTATTATAGATCATGCCTAACATAAGAGGAAGAAGAGCCCGCACTCCTAAAGAACAACAGACTCATGGAGAGCTCCAGGATGCTCACTTTGCTAGCTCAAGCCATGGCTAACCAAGTCAACCAAGAGGATCAAGCTCTTTATGATCCTACTTTGGCATATCGGGTGTGAGATGTTATGAGGATGAACCTAAAGGAGGTCAACAGGTCTAAAGTGGATGAGTACTCTCAAGAACTTATTGATGATGCATACGAGGTATTGGCTATCATGGGTGTTAGATCGGGAAAGAAGGCAGAGTTGGCTGCTCACCAACTCAAGGTGGTGACCCAAATATGGTATACGCAATGGAAGGAGTAGAAGGGGAATAATAACGTGATCCTTTAGGAGGAGTTTAAGGTGGATTTCCTCAACCAGTTCTTTCGTCTTGACCTTAGGGAGGTCAAAATGATGGAGTTCATGAATTTGACGCAAGGATCAATGAGTGTGAGGGAGTATGACCTTAATTTAAACCAACTCTCCAAATATGCTCCACACTTGGTTACCGACTCGAGGTATAGAATGAATAAGTTTGTGATTGGTGTATCCAATTTAGTGAATGAGGAGTGTTGTGTTGCTATGTTTATTGGTGACATAGACTTGTCCCGCCTAATGACTTATGACTAATAATTAGAAGGGGGAAGTTGAGGAAGAGGAGGAGCAGTGAGGCCAAGATGGCCCCTTTTTAAGGTAAGTTCCAATGTCCCAAGGGTGGCCAGTTTCATCAAGGCCAAGGGTCTTCTCATGCTCCTAATAAAAGGTTTGCTAATGACTACCCAAGGGCCCAAGGTGATGGTGGTGCAGTTCCCAATGTGATGTGTCCAAAGTGTGGTTTGGGTCATGTTGGCCCATGTTTGAAGGACACCAATGCTTGTTTTGATTGTGGTGAAGTGGGTCATAAGGTTATGGATTTTCCATCTAATTGCAACAAGGGTAAAGTTGTTCGTCCATAAGGCCGGGGTGCAAATGTGGTTCCTTTGAGGAGAGGAGTCCAACAAGTTGGTACCACAAGGAACGCTTGATTTTATGCTCGTCAAGGGAGGCAAAGGGTTGATGAGGTGCGCGATATTATCACCAATATGTTAAAAGTCTTTGATCTTGATGTGTATGCATTGATAGACCTGAGTGTCACTCTTTCTTTTGTTACTCCTTTTATTGCCACAAAGTTTCATGTTGAGCCCGAATTGTCGTGTCAGTTTTATGAGGTGTCTACTTCTATTGGTGCATCTATTATTGCTAGAAAGGTCTATAGAACCCATCCTTGAGTGGGAAAGTCATGATGTGATGGTCAAGGGTAGGTTTATCTCTTGCATTAAAGTCCAAATGTTGATTTCTAAGGGGTGTCTCTATCATCTTATGAGGGTTAGGTATGTGGAGTCTAAAGTCCTTCCCATAGAGTTGGTTCTGGTGGTCAATAAGTTCTAGATGTCTTTCCAAGTGAGCTTCCTGGTGTTTCTCTCAAAAGGGAAATAGATTTCACCATATATCTTCTTTCCGACACTCAACCTATTTTTATTCCTCCTTATCATATGGCCTCGATGGAGTTAAAGGAGTTGAAGGAGAAATTAAAGTATTTGTTGGAGAAAGATTTCATTAGGCCTAACCAATTACCTTGGGGGGAACCTGTGTTGTTTGTGAAGAAGAAGGATGGTTTTGTTAGAATGTGCATTAACTATCGACAACTTAATAGAGTCACCATCAAGAATAAGTATCCTCTACTAATGATTGATGATTTATTTGACCGAGTTCAAGGGGATAGTCACTTCTGTAAGATTGATCTTCGATCCGGGTATCATCAAGTGAAGGTGAAGGAGTGTGACATTCTTAAGACGGCCTTTCGGACTAGATATTGGCATTATGAATTTGTGGTTATGTCTTTAAAGTTGACCAATGCACCAACTATCTATATAGAACTTATGAATAGGGTCTTTAAACCCTACCTTGATTTGTTTGTTGTGATTTTCATTGATGATATTTTGATCTACTCATATAGTAAGGAGCAACATGTGGGTAATTTTAGGGTGGTGCTACAAAAATTAAGGAAAGAGAAGTTGTATGCTGAGTATGAGAAGTGTGAAATTTGGTTAAAAAATGTTGCCTTTCTAGGTCAAGTAGTGTCGGGGGATGGTATTAAGGTTGATCCTAAGAAAATGGAGGTGATTAGAAATTGGCCTGGACCTTTGATCCCATCAGATATTAGAAGCTTCTTGGGCTTAGGGGTTATTACTGGAGATTTGTGAATGGGTTCTCTTCTATTGCTTTTCCTATGACTAAGTTGACCCAAAAGAAGGCTAAATTTGTGTGGACTGATAAGTGTGAAAGGAGTTTCCAAATCTTGAAGGATAAGCTTGTCTCCACTCCTATCTTGTCTCTACTGAAAGGGTTAGAAGGGTTTTTTATGTATTGTGATGCCTCCTAGATTGGTTTGGGTTGTGTTTTGATGCAAAATGATGAAGTGATAGCCTATGCTTCTAGACAACTCAAGGTGCATGAAAGGAATTATCCTACTCATGATCTTGAATTGGCTGCCTTGGTATTTGCTTTGAAAATTTGGCGTCATTATTTGTATGGGGTGCATGTTAATGTATTTACTGATCATAAGAGTCTCCAATATGTGTTCACTCAAGAAGATCTCAACTTGAGACAAAGAAAGTGGTTAGAACTTCTTAAGGATTATGATATGAGTGTGCATTCTCACTCCTGTAAGGCTAATGTTATAGCCGATGCTTTTAGTAGAGTGTCTATGTGTACCCTAGCTCATGTGGATGATGAGGGCAAAGAGGTGGCTAGGGAGGTTCATCATTTGGCTAAACTAGGGGGTTAGGTTGGAAGAGGTTGATAATGGTAGTATTATGATTGTTAATGGTTCAAAATCTTCCTTGGTTGAAGAGGTAAAACAAAAGCAAGATCTTGATATTAGAATTTAAGGCCTTGGTGAGAGATGGGAAGATGGAGGTTTTGTCCTAAGGGAGAGATGGTGACCTTAGGTACTAAGATAGGTTGTTTATGCCTAGTGTTAATGGCTTGAGAGAGAAGATTCTTGATGAGGCTCATAATTGTTCCTATTCTATTCACCCTGATTCTACCAAGATGTATAGAGATTTGAGGGATGTGTTTTGGTGGGGAGGTATGAATAAAGACAATGTATATTTTAGATCAGGTTTTCATAGTTGATAGTATGTTAAAGCCGAACACCAAAGGCCAGGTGGCTTAAACCAAGATATAGAGATTCCTTCTTGGAAGTGGGAGAAAATTAACATGGATTTTATGGTTGGGTTGCCTAAGACTTGAAAGAGTTTTCATTCTATTTGGGTTGTGGTTGATAGAATGACAAAGTCGGCTCATTTCCTACCAGTTGAGACTACTTATGATGTCGAAGATTATGCTAAGTTGTACATTCATGAGTTGGTTAGATTGCATGGGGTGACTTTGTCTATCATATCAAATCGTGGTGCTCAATTCACTTCATACTTTTGAAGGTCCTTCCAAAAAGGTCTTGGTACAAGGTAAAACTTAGTATGACGTTTGACCCTCAAACGGATGGCCAAGCTGTAAGAACTATCCAAACTCTTGAGGATATTCTTAGAGCTACATATTGGAGTTTAAGGCTAGATGGAATGATCATCTTCCATTGATTGAGTTTGCTTACAACAATAGCTATCATTCTAGCATTGGTATGTCTCCTTTTGAGGCTCTTTATGGTAGACATTACAGGCCTCTGGTTAGATGGTTTGAAGTAGGGGAAATGGCATTGTTGGGCTTGAATCTGGTTATGAAGGCTATGGATAAGGTAAGGTTGATTAGGGAAAGGTTGAACATATGCCAAAGTCATCAAATGTCCTATACCGATGTGAGAAGAAGGGAGCTTGAGTTTAAGGTTGGTGATTGGGTCTATTTGAAGGTCTTACCCATGAAGGGTGTGGTTCATTTTTGTAAGAAGGGTAAATTGAGTCCACGAAATTTTGGTTCTTATAGAGTATTGAGGAGGATTGGTATGGTGGCCTATGAGTTGGAGTTTCCTAGTGAAATGGACTTAGTTCATCCAGTCTTTCATGTGTCTATATTGAGAAAATATGTGGGTGACCCGAAAGCTATTGTCCCATTGGATGCTATGGGTGTTGTTGTAGATAGCTTCACTTATGAAGAGGTTCAAGTAGAGAACTTAGATAGATAAGTAAAGAGGTTGAGGAACAAGGATGTGGCTTTCGTTAAGGTCCTTTAGAGGAATCAATAAGTCAAAAGTGCTACATGGGAGGCTGAGGCGGACATGCAAAAGCGATATCCCTATCTTTTCCATTTAACTTAATCCTAAGGTACTAATTCCAAGTCCCTTATGTTATTTCAAGTCTTATGTTTCAACCCCTATGTCATTTGCATGCATTCATGTTTATGTTGACAAGTTCAGTGATTTTGATACTTATGTTAAGATTTTTGAAAATGATGTTTAAATACATTATTGCATTCTTGTTGGGGTTGATCTCTTCATGGTTATCCTTCTTATGTATGTTTCTTTGACATTAGGGGATGAATGTTCCTATGGGAGAGATATTGAAAAGACCCCCAAAAGTACCCTAAAATGTGCCTTAAAAGTGCCCATAATCGTAATTTTTATATATCTCAAAATACATGCATGATATCGGAAATACAATTTCATATTATTGATAAGGAGAAACATTGAGTGGGGAATGGGTCTAACCCTGATCCTAGAGAAACCGTATCAAAATTTGAAATTCATAAAATGCAAATTCCAGTGTGCTCTCGCGCCACTGGTGCGACAAGGACAGGGCTCGCAAATGTATATTTTTTTGCCTAGTTTTGTTATTTGGTCCAAGGCTTTTAGGTCTTGGGCCTAAGCCTTTCCACGCGTAAAAATACCTCTACTTAACCATATTTGAAGACATTCCCCAATGCTCTCAAACAGTTAGACAAATATTTTATCCCAAAAATGTCAAATATCTTTCCGGATCTTAAGGAATTCACTCAAGCTTCAAGTCTCCATGCAAATCTTCTTCAAGGAATTCTCCAAAGTTAAGGTATGTGGGTTTCAACCATTGGGTCCTTTCACCCATGATGCCCAAGCTTCAGTTTTTACATAAATTTCATGTTTCCAAGTTGATTTACTTATAGGTCTTACTTACTATGAATTTGACTATGAACTATATTGGGATTTCATAAAAGTGTGACTGTTTAAGCATGTTTTAAGCTTTAAATCCATGATCTATCTTGAGCTTTTATGAAGGGTTTTAGTGTATATTGCATGAGTGTATTACCAAGTATTGGTGGGTTGATTTACTTCATGGTTTCTTCACTCTTGAATTGCATGGTTTTACACTAACATTACATACCCACCAAGTGCTTGATAAACTGTCCAATTTAGGGTTCTCTAACTATTGATGATCCATTGCATAACCTACGACTTGAGTGACTTTATGATGATGAAAGGAAGGTATATATGTGTTGTTTTCATGAGAAGTATCTTATAGTATTGTAAGTTGACAATGCCTAGGTAAGGAGGTGATGCCTCAATCACCATGGATAGTAGGGCAAGACAACCATTAACCTATTGAGGGGTTGATAAATCTATCACCATGGATTGTAGGTTGAGACAATCATCAACCAATTCAGGGGTTGATAACTCAATCACCATAGGTGGTAGGGCAAGATAACCATCAAGTAATTGAAAGGTTGATACCTCAATCACCATGGTTGGTAGGGTAATACAACCATCAACCAATTGAGGGGTTGATACCTCAATCACCATGAATGGTAGGGTGTGACAATATATCATAATGTTGGTCTCTTCTTACATATGTAATATGTTCTATATAAGAATGTTTTACTTCAAGCATCATTCATATATGTCATATTGTTATTATGCTATCCATTGCTTATGATATTGTATTTTTCCTATCTCTTGTTGCATTGGATCCTACATACTTAGTACATTCAAATGTACTAATGCATACTCTACACTTACATGATGCTACCATGTAGGAACCGGAGCTCCTCACAATCATCCTTATCCTCCCCATGGCTAGTACTATCCCTCAAAGTAAGTTTTGTGAGTCCTCAACTACGGGGATGATATGTCTTGTTCTTATGCTATGTAAAGACTCTCATTATCTAATTGTATTCTTTTGACTATGAGGGTAAGCCTGAAAAGTTGTCTTGGTCCCCTCTCTTATCTATGCATCAGAGGTGTTGTTGGAACCTTATGATATGTTAATGCTATGCTATTCATTTGTTATATTTCCATGGTATCGAGGAGTTCCCTTAGCCTTGTATTCCCTTTTTACTACCTCTTATTGTTGTTTTATTGCTTTCACAACCAAGGATGTGTAATGATATGCTAAGAGGCTTTTTTGGGGTGCCTTTGGGTTCCCTATTCGCCATGTTACATCTAGGCCTTAGGCTTGGGTCGTGACAAACTTGGCATCAAAGCACTAGATTATTAATGGTCCGCATCCAACACACCACATCGATTAGAGTCATATTCATTTGTGTTGTTCACCACGACTGTAAGTAAGAGGCTATGAGAGATTTTAGGAAATGTTTCACTTCTTCTTGATCTATGTCATGCGGTAGAGTTTGGTCCCCTAGGGATTATTACTAATTCCTATCCGTTACATTTCAGAACATATCTCAAGCTCCTCAGGATGGTGATATATCAAATGTGGAGGTTCACAGTGCTCTATAGGTATTGGCCAAGGCCATGACCGCGCAAATCAATCGATCGGTGGGTAGCCTTGAGAGTTCAAATGATAAGAGTGAAGAGGGAAAGGCCTAGGGAGCCCAAATTGAAGGTAGGCTTCCATATGCCAAGCCCGAGGGCAATGGCGGGGTAACTCATCTTAGATATCCAAGGTGTGGGAGGAAACATAATGACACATGCTTAAGGAATACTAATTACAAAGGAAAACCATTAATAAAGCAAAATAACATGTATTGCTAGAGGTCCAATGAGGAGGTCTCATGGTCCATACAAGGTTTCACGGACCGTGAAATCCTCTTGTGAGACCTCACTTAGGATAATTTCAGGAAATATTGCATAGATAGCTTTACAAATATGGGCATAACTTTTTGATCCAAACTTGTAATAAGGAGAAACTGAATTCATTGGAAAGATAATTCAAAGAACTAAAATTTGATAGTTTGTGGACCACCCATTTCATTTTGAGCTAAGAGATATGACCCTTTAAAGTTGATCCTTTTATTAGTTCTTGTGAAAAGCTTAGCCAATGGAATTCCTTTGAACTTGGCTTGATGTAGGAGAACCACGATGGCCCTAAACAACATAAATAAGGTTTAGTTGAGAGGTTGAAAGTGAACTTAGCTTGAAATTGAAGATTTAATACTTAGAAAAATTCAACGTAGGTGTCTATATGGTCGACTTCACGATTATACCACTCTATATAGATTGTATAGTCCTTCATACCGCTTAACATAGAAAATTCTTCATGAAAAGGTTCTGAGATAGTGATTCAATACTTAGAAAATTTCCTCTGACACTTATATAGGGAACCTCACAGACCGTGAAACACCAAATGGTCCGTGAGAGGGGTCATACCACATGCCTTAGGCCAAAAACTGTGGAGTCTCAAGCCTAAGGCTACCATATGGTCGTTCATGTGGTCCGTATAGCTTCACATGGATCGTGTCTTTCACGCTCCACACAAGGCCAAGGTCTACTCCAAGCAGGCTCCACATTATCTGTATGACCTCACATAGACCGTAAAGGATTCCATGGAGCGTCACCTTGGTCCAAAACTTTTGGAACAAAATTTCCAAGCTCTATTGAGATTGT
The DNA here is from genome assembly GCA_025642045.1 of Solanum sejunctum. NCBI lineage: Eukaryota > Viridiplantae > Streptophyta > Magnoliopsida > Solanales > Solanaceae > Solanum > Solanum sejunctum. Next base: position 13,042 of record JAOTQJ010163363.1, on the reverse strand, counting down.
ACAAAGTCCGGTTCCTTACATTTCTAATTATATTTTTACTCGTAGCTTGTGCAACAGTTGAGGATGATGCATAACTTGAAGACTTTTTTTAAAAATAAAAGTTGTTTGCCGTATGCTGCTTATGCTGGCTAGGCACATGCACAGTTGATCTAGCTCTCTTACTTTTATTCTTCTCCCAATACCTCTTCTTATCCATCTCAAGTTGTTGCGCATAAACCATGAGTCCAGATATATCTATACCTGGAATCAACAAAGTTGCTTTGCACTCCTTCGTATTCTTGCCCAGGCCAAATATGAACTTCCTTATTCTAGATATCAGTCAAGAGCTATCTCTACAACATACTATCACGCCCCAAAGTCCCATTAGGGTGGACTGGCACCCATTGCCAATAAGGCTCGGGAGAACGAACCTGTAACTATGCACTTTCTATACACACTACAAGGGGTTTCTGCGTTTGGCATGCCTTTAAGAAGATAAATAGTGATAACAAGCCAAAAAGAAATACATATGTCTAGGCTGTTTACGCCACGGTATTTAAAGTACGAGACATGACCACACTTTACTTTACATAGTCTACAAAGCCTCTAAATAAAGAAAAATATCTGATAAGGGTCGAGACAGGCCCCACCTCAACAAACTATGCAATAAAAAGACATAAGTACAAAGCCCTGAAGTAACATGGAGCTTGGTGATAATAGCGGAATATCCTGTACTTCTACTGGGGAGATCTACTAGCACCTGTAGCTGCAGCATGAAATGCAGGTCCCCTGTAAGGTACGTCAGTACGAGATAATGTACTGAGTGTATAAGGCAGGATATACTATATATAAAGTAATAACTCAAATGAAACTATATGTCTATGGAAGAATATGGACCACCCTTAGTTATAATGTGGAATCTTGTACTTTATGTCCTTTGTATTACTTTATCTTTACTATATAATCTGTGCACAGCTGTAAAACAAATGACCAACTGATCAGTGGTGAAATTACATCAAGTTTATCCTTAGCCAGGTTATACTCAACCCCTCGGGCTACCCCCTGTTGATAGGATCATCCCTAGCTAGGTGCTATCTCCACCCCTCGTGCTACCACCTACTAAAACTGTATACTTTATCTTTCAATTACCTTTGAGATGATTCTTTTGGTGGCCATAATATTAGATCTGTAGGACTGTATATGTAACATCTTACATGTGAATAATCACATAAGATAACATGACAATGAAAAGAGTACATTACACAAATGATGAAATGCATATGAAATGGACAACTCGTGAATGTTACTCCGTAACAAGAACTCATGTAACTTGGTATCGAAACATGTATGCAGTTTTGAAGGGGACTATGTATGGAATCATATGAACATGTAAAAGAGTGGATACATGGTTAATAGTTGTGTCGGAGTTGGTGAATGCCTTTATGTACCAAGGAGAGATCTATGTTTCATGCCAAGTGATACGAAATCAAGTAGCCTTACATACCTCGTCGTCGGACCTTGTTACTATCTCAAGATAACCGTACCTTCCTCCAAATACTTATATAAAACATAGTAGGTGATAAAACTAGCATTAATAGCCAATAGATACACCTTAGCATCCCAATCACATAAGAAAACAGTACATGGGCAACAAGCGGGTGATTATAAACCCGAGCGTATTCCTTCAATCTTTCCGCCCCTAATCATATTTTATAATACACAGTAGCATGTACCCATCATGTACAACCTATTTTAATATCATAACAGTCTTAAAACAGCCCACAAAGCACAACACATCACAATTCCACACAATCTAAAAATGGACAGCATAATGTTACCTTCCTTCGCTACATTTTGACATCGACAATTCCAAACTTATTTGAATTTTAACGAAACTATTCCAGCAACATTTACATATATAAACAGACCTAAAATAGTATTGTAATAGCACTTATGAAGTCATGAAAAATGTGAGCTAATAGCCTTATATACAACAGCCCGCAAGTTCCAATCAACATAATACTTAAGATAACACGATAAAACGTGCTTGTTAAGTGAAACTAAAATCAGAGAAGCAACCTTAGGGTTATCTTTATAACTCAAACCATGTTAATTACACCAAGTTATTCTCATAATACAACTCACAAACCACAGAGAAATCACCAAAACAAAAGGAAAATGTGCAGCAGTTTTCAAAAATAGAATCTGTCCAGATTTTCCAGCCCAACATACTAGCATATACTTCTTGTTTTTCATACGAAACCACACTAAATACATGTGTAAACTTACTTACCACTTACTTAAAGGTGTAGGACTTCTCTAAGAACCCTAGGAGAGTTGTTTGGCTGCTTTACAAGGTGAAGAAAAGTTGAGAGAACTTTGAAGACAAATCTATCTTTTTCGTGAGTTCAAGTGAACAATGACTTTGTGGGAGCTGCTTTGACACCTTTTAAGGAGTGATTTTGGCCGACCTAATGAGTCATTCTCAGCCTTAATTTAACAAGTAGGTGATGAAACTCTGTTCTCCTTTAATTTGGGACTTTTGGGGCTCCAAATTGGTTGGATTTGGGCTGCCTATTTTCGGCTTTCTTCTTCACTTGTGTTGGGCCTAAAGTATCCAAGAACTTGTGATATCTTTGGGCCCTTTTAATATCCTCCTTGGGCTTATCATATAGTCCATTTATGATGCTATAATATAATCCAAAGATACACCCTTAATACGAACTTTATTCATAATCGAACTTGGACAATTTCGACGTTGAACCTCGTCTCCATTTAGCTTGCAAATTTAAGCTAAGCAAGTAGGTGATTCACCTGCTAGATTCCTAAGTCCTACAAGCACCTCAATTCTCTTACTTCATTTGAGGTTATAATCTACTTAATTCGACACAAAATATGTATACACTCGACCTTCTTAAGCGTTAGATACATATATAGCCCGTTAACACAAGATGCAAGTACTTTTGAAAATTAGCGCTAATTCGACCAAACCATGTCATATTTTATTTGAATTGTACTAGTAGTGAAAGGTGTGGGGTGTTACACATGCCTAAGTAGCTAAATGAACTTGAAGCCATATGTTTAAACTATCATCCCATCCTACTTTATGTTCACAAACTACCGAATGTTTATTTCCCTCAACTCCTATGGAAAGAAGTAATCAAGACAGGAACCCTTAAATACCTCCCAAATGGTAGGCTCGACATCTTCACTTTTGCTCTCCTCCCATTGATTGTGCCATACATACACTGCATCCTTAAGAAAGTTCAACTCTATCAGTCTTAGCGCATGCACGACTTTCAACACTTTCCATATTTCATCAATAAAATTCTAGGGTTCTTCGCAAAGTCTTGCTAAGACAGTCAACTCTTAGGAGCTAGAAGCAGGAGCCTATGAACTCTAATTACCACTCTGGGTGAATATACGTTGGGTGAGCATAGTGATACCTCCTTTGATATCAGCCCCTATAGTAGGAGAAGGCAGAGCAATAGGAAAATAAGGAGCTCCAACATCTCTAGTATGTCGACCTTGCCTCTCGTTCCCATCTGAGGAGGTACCTCTAGTAGGAGATCCTAACTATTGGAATTTGAAGCATCGCTTTGGGTCGCAGTATGCTTAGGAGGCATGATTTGTAAATGCATAAAGTATGAGCTAGATAGGAACTTTTATAAAACTACACTCTATCACAAACTTGTAATACAAAAGAAGTCAGATAATTGTTAATGTCTTGTAGCCCCCTAATTGAAAGTGTGGTGCAGAGCACACCCAAAAGCATGACTCTACTAGACATTACTTCATAGACAACTTAGAAAACTTGAACTCTGTGCTCTGCTATCAAGTTTTTCATGCCCCAGAAGGGTACCGTTGGCATGGTCAACACTCGAAAATCATTCTGATTTCTAAACAAACCACTTGACCTAATCACGTCATCAATTTAATAATGAACGACTCAGTTTAGATATTTAGGCTATAGTCTAATAGAATAACTAATAATCTAGTAAAATAAAGGTTTTAAAACTGACAATTTATCCAAATCCAAATCACAAGACCAGTACGAAAGGGGATTAGTCCAGTGTTAAAGACATCAAAACAGTCCATCACCATCTATCAATGAGGCCTTTATCATTAATGTCTATGGGGTGCCTATTACATGTTCATCACTACCTCAAATCAAAGTAGAAGGGATGAAACTCAAAATCTAGAAAGATAGCTATGGTATCTTTCAAAAGAAGAGAGGACTCACCCAAGGTTGATAGCAAGGTAAGATCCTCAATGAAGCACCTGTTGATGATACTTAATGCCTGTATCTCATCATGAAAAGTTGCAAGCCCAGATGGAAGTCAGCACATGGAATGCAGAGGTATGTAATATGATAGAATAGAACATAAATCAAGGTAGAATATTATTAACTCAGATAACTCAGATCAGAAAGATAACTAACTCAATTATAATAAGTCTAAAGTAAGAAAAGGATTTAGACTAAGATGAATCAGATACAACCCAATCTAAAAATATAGAGAACTATCACGTCTTATTTAAAGTTTCTCTAATTGAGAACCACCACCTATGAGCTAGTGATGATACCATGAAGAAATATCATCGCCACATCCATCCAATACCTTGACAGGCTAAAGGACTTCCAATTAGTGGATTTAGAATCAATCACATCAAGTCCTCTTTTGGGACAATAAGAAAATAGCAAAATTTATGGTTTAGTTCTCTCTTACTCTGCTAATATAGTTATAAGTTGAGTTATTATTTACACTTACTCAATTCGATGTTCGATACTCCTCCAAAGACTCAATGCTCAAAAGACTCTATCTAATCAGTTCCAATTTAATTCTATCCAAACAATTGTCTCACAAGGACTCTTGTCAATTAATTAATTCTATTATAATTAATCCTTCTGGCCTATCAACCATCCAATAAATCCTCAATTACATCTTTCAAGAGTATTTTAGACTCACATTTATGATAACATGAAGCTAGCTTCAGTCATTTGGTTTTAAGTTTTGAAAAATATAAAAGAACTTTCAGTTTTATTCAAGATACACTCATACTCAGTCATAATGACATGCAGGTTTTCACAATTCATGTCTTCAGTTTCATTTAAGGCAAACAGACAAGAAATTATGATCTAAATACGACTAGTGTTTGCTGAAATAAGATATGTAATTCATTTGTTCAAGAATTCAAGTTATTGAAACCAATAATAATGCAATATCATACAGAAATATGCTAGGATCTAAGAGATTCTCAAGGAAACAAATCATAGAAGGTTCAATCCTATCACAAATCAACTTATCACATTGTAGAGCATATGGAAAGACATAATCTATGATTTAGTTTGCCTTACATACGTGGAATGAAGGATGACAACAAAAGTTTCTAGAGTTTTCTCTAACCACTGAAATCGCTAGCTCTTTGCTCCTTTCCATAGCCTAGTTCATTAATTAGAACACGTAAAGAAACTTAGGAATGCCTTTACGATCCTGTTTAACATAAAACATGACTAGTTTAGGAGGGGTGGAAAACATTCTAGAATGCCCCTCATTATAACTGCACAAAATTGAACTAAGGTGAATCCCACTCTGTATTGCACTGGGCATTCATTTTGGTTCCTTTTTATGAAAACTTCCAATAATCATCTGGGAAATTTAAAATTAAAAAAATTAACCTATTCAGGGTCACCTCTGTGATGCTGAGTGGTTGCTTACATTTCTGCTTCTGTGATTTTGACTCTGAAAAGTCATTCTTTGACTTAATTGGGCTAAAATTCGACCAAGACTACTGTCCTACTTAATTTCTTTTACACTGATCATGATTTCGGCCTCAGATTTTACAAGTAGGTTGAGAGCAATGCATTATACAAGCAATCTCTTATTCATATAATTTTTTAGGGTGTAACAAAGACATTTTAATGTGATGTCATCCTAGGCCTAAAGTGGACAATATTTCTGGCAGGCTAGGCCATTACACCATTATTCAACTTATCATGGCTAGTTTGGTATTTAACAACTAACTTTTAGGAGAAATCATTTCTCCTGTCACTTGAAGCCTACCCATTCTTCATCAGGTTTAGGGTTCAAAATTGAAATTTAAACATATTGGATTTATTCCATCAATGGTGTCATATAGCTTATTTTTTTCCTTTTCAATTTATGTGATTTTCTTATATAATAGTAATTATTGTATTTCATTTCCTTATTCATAACCATATTTTTTTTGTTATTTAGTGTTACTTACTATTTGTTTCTCTATTTTTTTTTTGTATTTTCTTTTGCTCTGTTATATCCTTATTATTATACTTTTAATTCAAGTTTTCATTTGTATCAATATTCTATTGCAATATACCTCTCTACTCCCGTAGTGGTATGGGATAGTTAGCGTACATCTTATTCTTTCGAACCCCATTTTGTGGGATTATATTGTGTATGTTATTGTGAATTTTAAGTTTGAGGTTTTTGTCTAAAATTAATTACTTTATTTTATTTTCTTATTCACAATCATCTACTTTCTTTATTATTCAGTGTTTATTACTATCTATTGCCTTAAGTTCTTTGTATCTTTTTTTTTCTCTTGTTTCCTTATAGTCAAGCTTCGGATTTCACTTTTCATTCGAGACGATGGTCTGTTAGAAATAACTGCTATACCCCATAAACGTAGGGGTAAGGTAGACGTATATCTTACCCTCTACGGTTCCCATATTTTGGGATTACAATGTGTATGTTATTGTTGTTGTAACTTTCAAGTTTGCAACTTCTCACTTATAGGGATAAGAGAAATAGATACTCATTGTGTTTAAAAGTGGATGACACAACAAGAAATCTTGCCTGCTTTTCATGTCAATATCATCTAGTAATATATATTTTACATCCTATAGACTTTGTAAAAATTGCCATCGAGTGAATGTAAGACCCTGGATTAATGAAAAGACTAATGACAAATCCAAGATATGGAAGCTCACTGAAACTAGTGAATCATCACAATGCCAATCCTTGAAACTTCCTGAAAATCTCAGATTTACTAATGTATAATACTCATGTCTCTTGATTCATGTAATTTCTAATTGTGATTGTTAACTCATTTTCAAGACTTCGAAAAACATACTAATACCAAATGATTCATGTATAAAATGAGATAACAGACTTCCTGATTGAACAAAAAAACCTATGCATATAATTCCATAGATCATCCTTCTTTAGGTTTTAAGGTTGGAAACTTTAATGTTTCTCACAAAATCTTTGTGCACAATCTGTCATGATCGAGCCATGTGACATCAAAACATGCCATCAACAAATGAAATTATTAGTGTTAGGTTGAGTGGGAATAAACCATATGATCCAGCAATATTGTTCTTCTCTTTTCGTATGTCAATATGACTTCTTCTCCTTTTTGGGATGGAAGGGCTCATACATATTCCATCAATCAAGAGACATGGGGATTATATCTTAGTCGCTCCAAGATTCTCAGGACGTTTCAAGGATTGGCACTGTGATATTTCAATAATTTCAATGAACTTCCATATCTTGGGTTTGACATTAGGCTTTTCATTAATTCAGGGTCTTATATTTAGTCGATCACAATTCTTACAAAGCCAACAGGATGTAAAGCATATATTAGTGAATGATATTGACATGAAGAGCAGGCAAGATTTCTTGGTGTGTCCTCCACATGTAAATAATATGCGCATCAATTTCAGTTGTTATATAAGTAGGTTACCTCATATTTAGAAGTTACAACAATAACATACCCAATGCAATCCAACAAACTGGGGTCTTAAGAGGGTAAGATGTGTGTAGATCTTATCCCTGACTTTTCAGGTATAGCAGTTATTTCTGATAGATCATCGACTCAAAAGAAAAGCAGAATCTAAAGAATGATTTTATGAAAATAAGAAAACAAAAAAGATATAAAATAAATAGAGTACTAGATAGTAATAAACACTGATAACAAAGAAAATATATGATTACAAATAAGAAAATAAAATACAATAATTACTTTAGGTAAGAACCTCAAATATAAAAGTTACAACAACATATCCAATATGATCCCATAAAATAAAGTTCGGAAGAATAAGATGTATGGATACCTTACAATAAATTTATGAGGTAGAGAGAATATTTCTAATAGATTATTAGAACAAAAGAAAAGTGGTATTAAAAGTATGATAATAAGGAGATAATAGAGAAAAAGATAAACAAAACAAATTTAGCGAAAAGATTGATTAACACAGAATAACAAATTCCATATGATTATGAATAATGAAATGATATGCAGTAATTTCTATTAGACAAGAAGACAAAAAGGAAAAAAAAAGAAGGTACATGAAATATCTTTGATGGAATCAATTTAGCGGGTTTAAAGTTCAATTTGGAACACTAAAGTTGTTGAAGAATAAGGAGGCTTCAAGTGACAGGAGATATGATATCTCCTAAAGTTTAGGAGTTAAAATACCAAAATGACCATCAAAATTTGAACGATGGTGTAATGGTCTATCCCGCTAGTGAGATTGTCCAATTTAGGTTTAGGGCAGCATGACATTAAAATGTATCACTACAAGGTAACACTTACTTACTTATATACCCAAAAGCTCCATTGCGTTTTGCCGATGTGAAACTTCTTATCTTAAGCTAGAGTGTCACATACATCCCTTCTAAACACTCTTTATCCTCATTAAGACTTTTTCATTTCATGGGATTTGCCTGGACTCAGTACTCAAGATTTTTCTTAACTCAATTAAATGCTAACCCACATTGACAAGGCTTATGTAGTAGTGACATTGATACCATTTATAGTGGCTCAATGCGCTAGTTATATTGCCACTCTGAGCCTAGGTCTACAAGGAAGTAAATTGTGTCACTAGTTGGTAAGACCTATTTAATTAGAATGTGATACACTTAGTTTACAAATTACCATAGATAACATATGCAATGCACTTGTCTAAAAACTAATTATGAAAAAAGGTTATTGTATATGTATCATATATAATTTGTACATGGAACTGTGACCTAAATCCCAATGACGACGAATAAGAACTTATTTCAAAATCACATTTGAGAGTTATGTTTACAAACTATTCAACTAATGCCAACCATAGAGGCCACTCTATCTGCAAATCAAGAATTGTTGTTTGATACCACATGTATTGGATTTACTGTATTAAAGAAAATGATACCTGTTCATAATCGTATAAAGGAAAAATGGAACCTCAAGATTTATTTCTATTGAGTAACAAGTACCTTTGCAGTTTCTGATACTATTATTTTTTGTCAAAATTCTTATTCCATTTTCGTTAGTAGAAACAACCAAAAGAGAAATTAGGGGCTTATCTTGAATAATTTATTTGATATAAATGGAAAAAAATCAGTTAGAATATAGTAGAATTTTTCAAGTCAACCTAATAAAAACTTTATGGAAGACCTTCATCAACATCTTTACTTGTGGGGAGTTGAACATGGTCCAAATTATAAAATTTGGTTAAGAAATAATCACTAGTTGTCAGGACTTAACTCTTCTAGCTGTGATGGTACCTACCCAAACCCATCGATAGGTGAGCCTAACCCATTTCTCGAAATCATAAACAATGGATTATCTCAAGTAAAACAACCGTAACTTGGAAACCTGCCAAAATAAGTAGAAGATAATATCAAGCCGCAAAAATACAATACATGAATCCACCAAAAGACCTGACATCAGTGAGTAATCGAGCTTATAAAACAAATTTAAGAGTATAAGGCTTTTAAAAAATACAATATCAGTACAGGCTATCATCGAATACGAAATAAAGACTAGCTTAAATTGTAACAAAATGGGAATCAACAACTTCAAACACCTAGAACTCAACCCTTATCTGTGAGAACCACAATTGCTCTACTTGAAGGAAAATCAACAATGTGGGCTTTTACTATGGTCTGCAGGAGGAAGAAGTGTAATATGAATGCCAAGCAAATGGTACCCAGCAAGCATAGCCTGACTGAGTTCCACAGATACAGCAAGTATATATGTAATGAATATAAGACAAGTATTATACAAGTAATAGGATAATAGATAGAATACATAATGGTCAAGATAAATGAGGTGACAATGGTTAGAAAGAGGCATCCCTATAAGAAGCAGGTCTGAAGCAGATCTATAATATACTTTCAAGAAAGAAAGGCTAAAGAAGATACTCAATAAGAGACAGATGGCAGAAAAAAGCCAACAGCCTATAAGCAATGCAACCACTAAGCAGTTAATCCAACTCAACCTGGCCAAGTAACATATACAACCAAAGAAGAGACAAGCCACTAACTAGGTAAGAATAATAACTGACCAATATCCTATAGTACCGGCAATACAATCATCAAGAAGAATCCAAACTGGCATCCCATACTAGCTAGGGACAAAACAACAAAAAAATATACTAGTGATGGTGATACATGTGAATGCAATGCATAAAATCTCACTGTAGCACATGCCCACAAGTGAAAGATGACCTTACTCAGCCTAGATGACAAAGAAAGATCCATGCAACAACTCCATTCGCTACAATAGTATTTTCAATGGGGAATTCCTAGGGGGGCTCAACAAACCTATAAAAATTGCCTAAGCCTGCAAAAGGTCTTATCATTATCATCACAGGTGATATTATAGGAATAATAGTATCCATATCAATACATAGAGGGCGTCGATGCATCCCCTAGTCAAATTATGAAAATCTAAGATCATCCCTAATGACTCTACAGTCTCAAGTAGAAAAAATCACATCAGTGATGCCTCATAACTATAAAATCTAGAAATTATGTTGTCCTGGTGGTGTCAAACTTGTATAAAAAGTTTGAATCAATGTTACACAAATAGTGCAAAAATCTTCCTTTCTCCCTCACTCTCCATGCATAAATGATGAATCAATGCATGAATCAAGACCGTACCATAAAATCAATGTGAATGAGCAGCCAATGCTATGCATGCTATCACAATTTCAAGCAAGACACACAAGGCTAAGAAATCAAGTTACTACCATTATACGTAAAGGCTAAGAGAACTAACCTGGAGTCCCACTGCTCCTCGAAGAAGGCCTTGGGCCAAATGATATAGGATAGTAGTCATCTAATAAGATATCACCACCAAGCAGCTAAATATATAGCTCAAAATCTCAACACCTAAAAATTAAGCAAGGGGAAGAAATATCTCTAGGATCGACATATAACCCCAATCCATAATCTCCAGCCCTGAATTGAGCATAGAAAAGTCAGACATATGGGTATGATGAGACACCAAAGTCTCAACACCTAGCTCAAAGCAAACTACCAGAAAAAAGCCCTACTAGAAGCCACATCTAGCTATAAGGGGAAAAGGGTTTTAATCAAGCACCTAAGGCACAATTTAGTCTAAGGACACCCTCATAACTCCTAAAAAAAGGTAATTTTCTCCAATCACGACAAAACATAATTCTAAACCTAAATCATGGACTCCGAGGGACTATACTAGTGTAAGGCACACTCAAAAGTATCGAAACTAGGATTGAATGGTTAAAGTAGATCACTTAGAAAATATAGTCCAAATTAACCTGAAACTTAAACTAAGCATTATCAAAAAGAGCCTTGTCATGGATGGATACCATTGCTTACCTCGAAGCTAATCATGCACTCTCCAAATCCATTTCATGATAGCTATCGACACCCGAATAAACTCCAAATTCTACCACACTATCAAAATATTAATTGTTACAACCCATTTTAACTTGATGTCAAACAGTATACAACACATTGGTGATTCGTATGCTATTTTCAAAGGGTCACCACCTAATTATTTTAAAGGTGAATTAGGACACCTATATTTGCTAAATGTTTGCCAAACTAATTCTGTATTAAAGTTTACTTAACCTTATGTGATTCCAGGTAAGTATTCTAATAAATATCCTAAAGAAAATGTGTAAGACATCCTTTAAGATTTATTAAAAAAATGATTAACCAGTAAAACATGGATTAATAAATAAATAAATTCTAAGAAGTATAATAAAGATGAAACGATAACTGAGAAAATATTTAAATTTTTGAATTGTTAGTACACTTAATTAAAACTTGAAAATAAAACGAGCATTTGTTGTAGGTAATGTTAGACTTGTTTTGCTTTAGAAGTAGAACTTTAAAAATGACCATTTGACTTAAACAAGTTTAAAACTTTAAGATCCATTTTTAAAAGTAATTGATGATCAAAATTTCAACATAAATTTGGAATTAAATGAAAGATCAGTTAATTTAACAGAGTCTTTCTCTTAAAAAAAAGAGAGAGACAGAGAGAGAGCTATGGCAAATGGAAACAATTTATTGGTAACTAGAAAAAGGGACCCAAAACCCAACTCTCTTTCTTATATCAACTTTTATGAATAACTATAACATATCTAAATCACATAAGAAAATTCAATACGTAAAGAAAAACAGATAAATAAATAATGCTAAAAAGTAAGCCCTGAAAGATGACCCCATGCAAATTTGTTTGTTTCGCTGTTTGGGTATTCTAAGTTGTCATAATGACTCCACGTGTGAAAATAATGTGAAAAAATATGTTATTCAAAATAGGAATCAAGTGAGCTTTGGATAAGATACCGATTTAGCAATTAACTCAAAGCAACTTTTTTATAATATGCTTTTTCTTTTAAATGACATAAACAATCCAAATGTTCAACCTCTTGAATGAAATCAAACCATGACCTTTAAGATTTTTTCATACACCACCATCTAAAATCTTAAAAAAGACATACACGCATAAATCTACTAAGTGAAAGCTTACATACCTACATAGATATACTAAGTCAGTGTGCAAGGAGCTTTAAAAATAATTGTATTTAGTAAGTATAGAAAAAGGTAGAGCCACTGTGGTGTGTTTGCTTTACATTTTTTTTAGTAGGGAAAGTACATAACATGTACTCCTAGTTAAAAGAAAAGTCCCGTAATAATTGTTTTTGTTAGACCCTATAATTAATTTGCTCGAAGTAGATCGTTCAATTGGAAAAGTTATGATGAACATGGCGTAATTTAAATTAAGTAAGTTCGCGGTGCCTAATTATAATTGGAGCGTA
>JAOTQJ010163345.1:15219-27278 GCA_025642045.1 Solanum sejunctum | reverse complement strand
CATGGGCCGGCTTTGCTTAGTTTGGAGACATAAGGAGCTGGGCTTGGGATATGTTGGCATCATGACATGTGGGTGCTGGGCCCATTCGCCCCGCCCCATGTGAGTGCTTGGCCCCTTCACCTCGACTCACTTATATAACAGGCATTAACCTTTATACGTTGTGATACGTGAGTGCTTGGCCCCTTTTCCTCGGTTCGCCTACCCTATGACGTGAGTGCGGTGAAGGAAGGTAAGTAGAAGGTCTTGATTTTGATAGATCCACATTTCACTATTTATTCTCTCTTCTTTTAGTTGATGGTGGGGCTTCTTGTGTGCCACGAGTTTTGATGTGAACCTTTGGTGTTTATCTCTTGCTTGGGTTTATTGTTTCTAGAAAGTTCATAGGTGTTTATCCAAGTTTGTATTGCATTAGGTCTTGCTTTGTGGCTTGTTGGAGTTGGCATAGAGGATTTTGATGTCATACTAGGGATGGAATAGTTGGATGCATATTGTGTCTTCATGGATGGTAAGACCCGTAGAGTTAGATCCTGAATCCCTAATGAGCCTGTCTTTTAGGGGGAGTTTTTTAAGAGATAGCAAAGGCAGTAGATCCATTTCATGTCTTAAGGTACAATTAGTTTCTAATGGATTGCATTTAATAGCTTATGAGAATTAGAGGTGTTGAACCTAAGTTGTTTAGTTTATAAAATTGTTGTTGTTGGTAGATGAAGCCTTGGATGCCCTTTTCCGATATTTTGAATTTGGGATAGTGTCTTTTGGTTTGACTAGTACACCGGTTATGCCTATAAGTCTCATGAGTAAGATCTTTAGTCCCTACTCTAATAGGTTTATGGTGGTTTTGGTGATGATAATGTGATTCGTTGCCTAATGAGGTAGTGCATGTGAATCATTTGAGAGTAGTACTACAAGTTTAAGGAAGAAGGTTGTGTGCTAGTAGGTGAGATGGGAATTTTGGTGGTAAGAGGTTGCCTCCTAGGTTGTGTGGTGCCGAGTGATAGCATTAAGGTGGACCTTAGAAAGACGAAGGTGATAAGAGATTAGCCTAGACCTTTGACTTCACTGGATATTAGGAGCCTCTTGGGTTTAGTAGGCTATTACCAAAGGTTGTGAGTAGGGTGATTTGATAGGTCCGGGGATTGCTATTTCATATGTTATTCCTATATGCTAGTAGGATTCATGTGTATGCGGATTAATCCTTTATCCCTTCTAATCGAGGAGATCCAAAATTTATTTTCAAGAAAACCTACATGGATTTTACTTATTTTAATTTGCGATTTGAATATTATGATTCCTAAAATTCTATTGATGTATGAGTAGTGTTTATTTGATGATTTATATGTGATTTAAAATGTTATATGAGGATTTACCTTGGGTTTATGGAGTTATAAGTATGCATGTTCCCCTTTTGAAATCACTTATGCATGAGAGATTACACTATGGATTTAAATATAGAATTAACTATGCTTTCACTTCAAAATCATATGATAAATGTTGATTATAAATGGAGTCTTAATTACCCATGTCATTTCCTTATTATTGATAGTATATGCATTCATGTACACAGATTGTTTTGAAAAGTTATGTTATGGGTAAGCCCAATTTCATTTTATGGTATGATTTTGATAAAAGGTTTGTTATGATAATATTGTGATCACATATATGTCTTTTTTGGCTCTTTAAGTATTTTGGGTACTTGCACCATTTTGTATACGAATGCATCATTCCTATGCACGAGTATTATGACTATGAAATTATGATTTTGGCATTTGAGCCTAAATATGAATTATTATGAATGGTGTTTGGATTTTAAGCTCAATTGTGCATTGAAATAATTTGAAAAATGACTATTGCCTCTTTAAGAGTATGTACATGCATATTATAAGTATTCCTGTGGGATAACGACTTAGCTTGTTGTATAGAGGGTATTGCCGTAGTTTGGGCTACTTGCATGGCATGTTTCTAATGAGTGTAGAACCCATAAGGTTGTAATATGATGGGTAAGGATGGTTGATCTATTCAGTCAACTAGGATGGCTTAGTCACTTCTTTCAGATTGATCTTTGGTTTGGGTTTTATCCCTAAGTGATGATGAAGGTAGGTGATATCCCTAGGTGTCTTTTTGGATTAGGAGTGAGCATTATTAGTATTGATGGAGTTGTTTGGTTGACTTATGCACCGGTAATGATTATGGGTTTCTTGAATAGGGTCTTAAAACCCTACCTTGCCATGTTTGTGGTGATTTCTAGTAACGAAGTATTAATTTGTTTAGAGCTTGTGAATCATTTGGGGGTAGTGTTGCAAGTCTTGGAGGATGAGAGATAGTTTGCTAAATGTGGTAAGTGTGCATTATGGGTAGAAAGAAGGTGGTCATAAGTCTTTAAGAATTATAATGTGAGTGTGCATTAGTTTTTTTCCGGTAAGGCTAGTGTTGCGATTGGTACTCTAGGTAGCCTAGCATGTATTGTTGATGGTGTCAAGGAGGAGACTAATAGAGTCCATTGGTCGTCTAGATAGGGAGTTAGGTTGAAGGAAGTTAAGAATGGTAGTATAGGGTTCTTGATGGTTCTAAATCTTGTTAGGATAAGAGGACTAGATTAGCAAGGCCTTGAGTCTACCTTATTAACGTTGGAAGTCTTGGGTGAGAAGATGATAGAGTGGAGGTTGTCTTCCAACGGGGAGATGGTGGTTATGGTATCAACTGGGTTCAGTGTATTTAAGATTGACAATTGAGTTGAGGATTGTGAGTCCTCATAGAGTGTAGAGGGAGGTTGGTAAAGTTTCTTAAGTTTGGGGATTGCCTTTAGGTGTAGATATGGTTAATCCGATTTGTCATGCTTCTAAGTGGATGTGATGTGTTGGTGACTTTAGTGTTATAGAACATTTTGAGGTTGTAGGTGTTAAGGAGGGTAATTTGACTTAAGAGAAGGTCTCGGTAGAGGTGTTGGATGGATGAGCGGATAAGTGGATTGATAATGATGTAGTGTTCTTCAAGGCCTTTTGGGGAGTCGTCTATCGTATGTGTCTCTCGGGGAGCTGGAGCAGGCATGGAGGAGCAATATACATATCTCTTTAATTCTATTCAAAATTATAATAACATACAAGTCTTTTTTATGATTTCAAGTATTGCATTTCAGCCCCTATGTCATCCATACACATTCATGTTTACGTTGGCAAGTTTATGATGATTTTACACTTATGTTTAGATTTTAAAAATGGTGTTTTAAATATAATGTTGTATTCATATTGGGTCTAATTTATTCATGATTAATCTTGTCTTTTACATCTCTTCTACATTCGGGGACTAATTTTCCCAAGGGGGAGATATTGAAACGACCCCCCTAAAAAAAAGTGCCCGAAAATGTGTCTTGGAGGTACCCGAAATATTATTTTCCATATATCTGAAACTTCACTTGTTATTTTGAAAATCTAACTTGATATTCTTATTTAAGGGGTCAAATTAAATGAAAAATGGGTCTAATCCAAATTTTAGAGCAACTGTATCAAAATTCAAAAATCACAAAATACGCTATTTAGGAGGGTCCAGTTTGAAGGGTCATATCTCTTGGCACACAAAGAATTGGGTATCTCATGACCTACCAACTGAACTCCCTTTGAATTATTTTTCCAACGCACTTCATTTTACGTCATTCCAAGTTCGGATGAAGGACTTATGTCCATTTTCATAAAACTCGCCCGTGCAAAAAATGCAATTTCCAGTGAGTAGTCCATTTTGGTCCTATTTTCTCTTGACTTCGGTCCAAGACTTTTAATTCTTGGGACTAAGGGTTCCCACACTTGAAAGTACATATACTTAGCCTTATTTTACCCTCATATCATCGTAAATATTCTCCAAAACTCACTCAAACATTTAGACTCATATTTCACCCTAGATTCAAGTCCCAAATTTAAGACCAATCTTAAGGATTTCTTGAAGGATTTCACTCAAGCTTCAAGTCTCCATTAAAGTCTTCTTCAAAAACCTCTCCAAAGCTAAGGTATATGGTGTTGAACCATTGGATCCTTCCACTCGTTGTGCCTAAACCATATTTTAATTAATATTTCATGTTTTAAAGTTAATTTTACATATGGATCTTGTATATTGACAAATTTACTGCACAATGATTTTAGTTCATGAAAGTATGTTTGTTTTAGCATGTTTTGAGCTTCAAATCTTGCATCTAATGTTGGAATTGATGAGGGGTTTTGATGTGAATGTCTTGGGGGTGTTGCAAGGATTTCATTAAGGGTTTTACCACTAATTTTCTAGCATAATTTTATCTCTAAATTGCATGCTCTTTTACCCCCATCACACATGCCCAAAGTGTTTGATAAACTGTCCAGTTATGTTTTCTTGAGAAATTGAAGGTCCAAAGCATGAGCTATGATATGAATGATGTTATAATGATGAAATGACCTTATCTACTTGATTATTCCTACATGAGGTATTGCATTAGAGCTTATGACGAATCCTATATAAAGTGTTGCACTAGACCATTTCCAATCCGGGAGGGGGGGTAAGAGCCCGGGTAACCATGTAAGGGTTTTATACCTCGCCACCTAGGATGACTGGGGTGTGACCAACATCAACCATGTGAGGGGTTTATACTTCACCACATAGGATGATTGGGGCGTGACCATCATCAACCAACCAAGATTGGAAAGCTAGCTTAGTCTCTTTCACATATGATATCTTGTTTGAGCATGATTTACTTATATGCATTGATCATACATGTCATATTGCTATGTTATGCCTATTGCCTATCGTCATACACTTTGGAATATGATGCCTATCTATTTTTGTATTACATCTCACATACTTAGTACATTCAAACATACAAATGCATACTCTTGCCTACATGATATCACCATGTAGGGACTGGAGATCCTATTGATTCTTCTTATGGCTAGATGGATTATTCAAGTTAGCCTTTGGTGAGTCCTCCATTATGGGGATAAGGACTATTCTCTCACACTATGAATTAAGATTCTCTTTACTTTATTGTTTACTTATGACTATGAGGGTGAGCCTGGTTATATGTCTTAGCCCCTACTATTATCTATGTAGTAGGGGTATTGTGGGATAAAGCTATGTATTTATGCCATGATTTGATTCTATTATCTCTTGACTCTAGTTTATGATAAGTTATCCCTTAGTCCCTTTTCTCCTTGTTTTCATTCTTCAAATGTTATTTAATTATTCCGCGACCAAGGATGTGTAATGACATGCTATGAGGCTTGTTTGAGGTTCCTTCGGGTTCCCCATTCGCCGTTCATATCTAAGCCCTAGGCTTAGGTCATGACATGAACTAAGTAAAAGTAAATACAAGTTTCAATGAGAATCACAAGATTAGAAGATCAAATCAAAGTACAAGTGTTTCTCAAATATCTCCAATATTTTTCTCTGTGCTATCTCACTATTTTTCTATCAACTGGTTGAACTCTTTAAAAAAAACTAAAAACCTATTTATAATATTTAAAATACAAGTCCTAAATAAAATAGAATAACTGGGTTGACATGCCTCATAAACAACTTTATAAGTCGTATTGTGTTCCATGGCCCATAATTGGGATCTCGTACATTGGATGCAAAACTGGACTTATGATCTATGATACCTCTCTATGGATTGTAAAGAGTTCTACGACCCGTAGTTTGGATTCATCTGATGAAACTTTAGAAAGTCCTTCTTTTTTGATCCTCATGGCACGAAAAGTAATCTATGACTCATACAATAGTTCATGACCCATCTGCATGTTTATAGAACAAACTTCAAAAAATCAGCAACTCACTGGAATTGTCCATGAAACCTACTTCACAACTCTAGAATGAACTATGGCTCGTAAAGGGTCTCGCACATCACCAAAATCAGCAACTTCTGCTTCTTCTCCCCAAAATCAATGTCAACCCTGGAATTTTGCAAATAAAGCACACAAACACATAAAACCCAATAAAATCTCATTGAGAACACACAAAATATAAGTTTTAAGCATAAATATGTTGTATTTTGATAGCACATCAACCCCCTCAACTTAAAACTATTGCTTGTCCTCAAGCGATAGACTCAATCTATATAAGTAGTATAGTAATATATAGACATCAACCTATGGCATACATCACATCAAAATTAAATGCAGATACCCACACCATGTTTCAAAATAGAATCATACAGCCATCCAGCAAACCAATATAAACTAATGCATATGACAACACAACTATGACAAGTGAGGTACTATCAATAAGCAACAATCACTGAATAAGCCTAGTGCTAAAATCCAATGCAAGTACCCTCATAGAAAGAAGTCTCATATCTCACTCTCAATGATGTTGTCATGTATAATCTCGAGACTATGCAAAATTATTAATCCTCACAAAAGATATTCGTGTATCATGCCTACTACCATAGGCTTTCCCCTGTACTCGTGACTAAGACCTTCAACTACTTGTACTAGGATCACTACAAGACTTTTCAAGCTTGTAACAAAGGTTAAGAGGTTTTTTGTATGATCTTTTCGGAACATAGTGACTATAGGCCCTCCTTGACACTGCATTTTTCTAAATTCTTTTCCTATCAACATTGTTACTTTCATTCCACTCCATTCTCCAGTTTTTCCTATTTCAAGCTTTTTTGGGTGCTTTTTTTTTTTTTTTAGCTTTTGCCTTACTTTGACATGTTATTTTTTTCTTTTTGGCTCACAACTAAGGCATCACTTATTTTTCTTGCACCTAGTGTATGAATTTTCTTCCTTTCCCCTGATATCACTAACTTTCCCCCTCATTTTTGTGTTTCACTCTTACACCAACCACCCTCAACTTAGGCTATTGACCCTAGTTGAGGTACACATTATCCATCCTTAGAACCAGGGCCACTTTTGGTAGCCTCCCTCAACTTAAACTTTTTATCTCAGTTAAGGTGCACAATGTTCAAGGAAGGGCCAAGGCCAATTTTAGGATTTTACAACTAACAAAGCTAGGTTGACAAGGCGTTTACAAAGGATAGGTATATGCCAATCTCAAACATTAGGATCAAGGGATATTTTGTAAATTTGGTTGGCCATTTAGGCTAAGTGGACTTATAAGAACATGGCCTAAAATCCTTTCTTAATCCAGTTAATGTACAGTCTAGCTTAAAATAATAGGGAAAGTTCTGAATTAGCACACAACACATGTATTTAGCAAATTAAGCTCACACTAACATGGCACTGATTACATTATCAACAATAGACTTTCACATCATGCTTTTTATCTAAATTTTCCCTCACTTGTCAGAACAAGCATTATCAACACACTTAAACATGTATGGTTACTGTCTAGACTAACTAATCAAAATTTTGTGGGTATCATATTTCACACAAAACAAAAAAATATGTATATGCCACAAATATCAGTACTATATGCTACAATTACTACCAAAAATTATCCTAAACATACCGGTTTAATAAATGTTTATACTACCAAAAATTATCCTAAACATACCGGTTTAATAGAAAGTAAACATCTATGGGGGAAAAAACATAGGCAAAAAAAATCTAAGATCAAAAATTGGTGTAGTTATGGACCCAAGATGCTCAGACTTCACTGAGGCCCATAACTATCCACATCCCATCGAAAAAGAGGTAAATTGTCCCCAATGCACATAATCAAAGAAAAATAAAGTAAAGGGGTTAAAAAGCATACTTGGGCGCCTAAGCGCCAATCTCCAACTTGGGTTACCTCCAAGAAATGCCTAATTTACTATCGTGGCATGACATAGATAGCTTGAGTACTTAGACTTCCTCAAGCTTTTGGGCCTTCTTGTAAACTGTTGTAGAAGGATCGGAGGTGCTCCCCTCCCCACTAGTAATATCCACCTTACATCATTTAGTATTCTTTGGGTCTTGAACTATGGTGTTGAATACTATGCCCTTCTAGAACTAACGGAGCTGCGTTGATACATGTCCCAACTGAAGGTCAAGTCGACTGATCATAATAGAATAGGAGTCAATCTTTTCATTTATTTTGGCAATGTTAGACTTAACCCCTTTTAGGTCCTTGTCCTGTGTTCCAGCCTTTCTCAACAGTTGGCTAAACATCTCCTCAACCCTGGAACTATTGGTACCCATATAACGATATCCTTGTGGTCTCCTTCTGCATCTTTTTCCTGTCCCCTCTGCTTGGTTTAGTAACTTTCCTAGACACTTCTAGACCTAGCTAGCTCTTGTGTCTGGTTTATTAGCATCTCCATGTTGGTATTGCTTTGAACGGGCATCTACATGATCTCCTCATTTATCTTTGATTGCTTTGAGTTTATGCTAGTCGTGCCTAAGCATTTAGTAGGAAGCTCATTTATGGCCCCCATGCATGATTCAATTTGGTCGCTATATCCAACTGCTTAGCAATCTCTGTGAGTGATTGATCTACGAGTAAGCCCCTAATGATGGTGTCGGTATATGCTTGGCTATTTGCATCCAAGTCATGATAGAAGATCTCTACCAATACATTATCAGAAATCTTGTGTTTCAGAATACTTCTCAAGCACTTAGTAAACCACTGCTATGTAGTATTAATCGAGTCACCAGGAAATTGCTTAAAGTTATTGATCTGGTCTTTCAACTTGAGCTTCTTCGACCTTGGAAAGTACCTCTACAAAAAGTCCCTCTACAATTCAGTCCAACTGGTGATCAAACTCTGCAGGAGCTCCGATAGCTATAGTGTTGCATTTCTCGTAAATGACAATAGAAAGACACGAAGTCTCACAACATCCATATATAGATTTTGTGTTTCTATCACACTCTTGTACACAAATGTAATGTTGTGTAGATGGCTATGAGGATCCTCCAATGGTAAGCCAGCAAACAACCCATAGTTCTACAATATCTGAAGCAACCCACTCGAAACAATAAACTTTGTGACAGTCTATAGTTGTGGCAACACAATAGCTCCAGTTACTTCCATAGCCATTGGATTTAGCCTGTATTGGTTCCACTGATAAGCATTAGCATTGAAATTCTATAGTTGTGGAGCAATGTCCTTAAGAGGGGGTGGGTTCTCATGATTAGCATTCTTATTCTCATTCTTGTTCAAAGCTGCATTCGCTACATTTTTAGAGTTATCTTGGGCCATTCTTCTTAGCATTTTCTAGATGTTTGGGTCAAATGGAGCCAAGGGTCTGGCTTGAATTGTGTGTTGGGCATACACTAAACTTACACCCTGAAAAGAAACAAAAACAACAAAAAATGTAAAATGAGGAGAAATAAGGATTAATATCCAAATCACTTGAATTAACCAAGTCAAGCTGAATTCCCCGGCAATGGTGCCAAAATTTTGATCTCGCCAAGTTACGCCTCTTTTTTAGGATAAAACAGTCATTGTTAAGAAATAGAACCTAACCAAGGTTAGGGTCAAACCTAAGAGAATACTGTAGTCTTAGGACAATTCAACTAATAAAATTTGAGTAATTAATCAACTTATTTCCCCAAGGGAGGGCTGTAGTATTAAGTAGAAATGTAATCCTAACGAACACAAGAGTTTAACCAATATGGAGAGAAACTAAGGTATTGTGCTTCCCGTGATTCCATAAATTAGTATCACTGGATAATCTAATGATTTGCTAGTGTGTATAATGTATGACGGTAAATTAAGTCCACCAAACCCTTTGGCCCAAGCGAGAGGCAAATTTTACTACATGACTTAGCCCTCTCCATTGTGTGACATTACTAATCCTTACCTATTAGTCCTAGTATAACCTCCCCTTGGCCTAGTTCGATTGATTATACAAGAACATATCAATCAAATCTTGTTAATTAATCTCTTTTCATATTCATTACTACCTTAGTCTAGTTAGTAACACTAAGTGGGTCCTATTATTGGCCACCACTAGAAAATATGCAAAATGAAGAGAGTTAATTAATACATGCATGCACACTTTGCAAGAATTATGATTTATCTGCTTTACCTTATTAGTTCTTCATGGTGCCCACAACCCTAGTTGTGAATTCAGCTACTCATGATTTGTGTAGATACATGACTTATGGATTGGAATAATATAATAGAGTACTTACACAATTGAATTAAGCAAAAATAGTTCTAAGCTTCAATAAGAATCATAAGATTAGAAGATCAAATCAAAGTACAAGTATTTCTCAAAACTCTCCAATGTTTTTCTCTATTTTATCTCACTATTTTTCTATCAACTGGTCGAACAATTTAAGAAAAAATAAACTAAAAATCTATTTATAATGTTTAAAATACAAGTTGTAAACAACACGAACAACTTTACGGTTCGTATTGTGTTCCACAGCCCGTAATCGAGCACTCGTACATTGTTGCTGCAAAACTGGACTTGTGATCTACGACAGCCCTCTACGACTTGTAAAGTGTTCTTGACCCGTAGGTGGTTTTGTCTGATAAAACTTCGGAAAGTACTTCTTCTCTGATCCTCAGGACACGAAACATAATCTATGACTTATACAATAGTTCACAAGTTGTCTGCATGTTCGTTGAACAAACTTCAGAAAATTAGCCCCTCACTGAAATTGTCCATGAAACCTACTTCACTGCTCTAGAATAAACTATGGACCATAAAGGGTCTTGTACATCACCAAAATCAATAACTTCTACATCTTCTCCCTAAAATCAATACCAACCCTGGAATCCTACAAATAAAGCACAAAAAACACATAAAATTCACTACTATTGTATTGAGAACATATAAAATTCCACATTTGATGCATCAAATGTGATGTATTTTGACATTGGGATCCATGATACATAGATTAGGTCCATATATGGGTTAGTGTTTGGATGAAAAATATTGGTCTCCGAACTTGAACTAAGAAGTAATAGAATAAGCCTATATAGGTAGTAAAATGGTTCATAGATTGGGTCCTAAAAGTTAAAACATTAACTAAGTATTGGTGGGGTTTACAAGACAATTCTATAACCCGTTAAAGAAACCATGAGTCATAGATCTTAGTTGTAGTTTAGGGATCTAAATTCCAGGTTTTTGAATCTTGGGAGGAATCATAGGACGAGACCAATCCACAAGTGTTAGAAGGGTCTATGACCTGTAAGACCTATCTCTTGGTTCTCTCCTACCAGTTTTTAATAAAAGGCTTTTTGGTCATTTCCTCCCTATCTAAAGTTATGTCGTTTTGGTCCTATAACTACCCATAATTGCCCCAAACTCCTCCAAGAAGACATACTCATTCTCATTCACTCCTAATTTCTCCTAAAGAATCCTAAAACTCTCTCAAGGATCCCCCATTGAAGTAAACCAGAGCTTAAAGCTTCCCGAGGGATTCAAGATCAATTTCTTCAAAACTTCTTGGGTCTCTTCATCTAGATATATGAGTCTTCACCCATGGATTAATTTTATCCATAGGGCCCAAAAATCAACTCAACCCTCTTTCAATGATCAAGCATAGCTTTATGGGTTTTATGATTTCACTCTTAATTGCATGATTTATCTGACATACATGAATTGCATGTTTTTGAATTGAATTTCAAAGAATTTCATCTACTTATTATCTAGGGCTTATGAAATTGTTATGGTTTCTCTTAATTATGATTGGAATTGTCTTCAATTATATGATTCTGCATGGATTTCACTAAATCTCATGATTTTAAACTTAATTAATCATCAATCAATGTTTTGCCCTAATTTTCATCTCAAGCCATGATTTATGAAGAAGATTGCAAATTTAATTATGATTGGATTTATGGTTATGAAGGATGACCTAAGACCCTAATATGATATAAATCTAAAAGATGGAAGGATTGTACCGACATTGTATAAAAGTTAAGAAGATGGGTTATTCTTATGATTTGGATTGGTTTTCTTATTTATCCTTTCCTGTTTTACAAGTCATGAGATTATGAATAGTATGTTGTTGACTATTATGCTTCATATTTATGTTGTATTGTTGACTATTATGCTTCATGTTTCTGTATTTTGCGGGATTTGACTTAACACCAAATGTGACATGATGAGGGAGTTCGACCCAAGGAGTTCTTATATAAACTCTCTAAATCTTACAACTATGTATCATCACAGGTTTATGTTGCCAATACAGCCTATCTAGTGG